>JAVKPL010004284.1:0-21273 GCA_032173675.1 Gastrolobium villosum
CCCTTGTTCTTTGCAAATGGAGGAGGCTCACGGTGGAGAAGAAGAGAAAGAGAGAGAGAGCGTGAGGGTGAGGGGAAAAAGTGAGGGAACTTAAGTGGATTTTGATCCAACGGGTCCCACACGCGATTTAACTTTCATCCCGATAAAAATTCTGATCATAAATTCTTAATCTACTTATTTTTCCAGTCCATGACATATTTTTATTTCCCCAAAATATTGATAAAAATTTCACACTTATCGGTACACTCATACCGCAGTATTTAACACTTAAAAATCACTATTCATCAATTTTTCCCAAATTTGCCTATTCACTCAATTTTCCGCCCTGATTCCATTTCCAGCATTATTTTTATCATTTGAGATCCCTAACTCCATTTTTCATGCCTCGGTTTACACGGCTGGTCAATTACCATTTTGCCCTTTTTGCCCATTTTGGCCATAATTCTCGGATTTTCACTAATCCATCAATTTTAATTTCTCAATTTATCAATTAAATTCACATTTGAATTTACGAGGTGTTATATTCACCCCACCTTTTAGGAATTTTGTCCGCAAAATCAACTATGCACATATGCTAACTCAGGATATGACCAGAGAATCTCAGTCTCCCGTCCCCAAGTAGCTTCATCAAGTGTGCGGACACCAAGATAAATACTTACATTTCCATCATTTGGCTTTTCAGCCACATTTCACAATGGCCTGCATTTCAAAGGCCCAGTGGGAGACCTCGAGTCCTCCCCAATTTCAATCTCAACCGGCGACACCACATGTGAACAACCGGAGCGCACCACGCAGTTGTGCAATTTCTCTGCTTTACCAAGCCAATTGCTTTTCATATGTCAGACTACCTAGCACATATGGCCCCTAATTTCTCTTGGCAGGTTTTTCCTACCTAATTAATGCTTCAATAAGTATACCCATAGGGTCATATCACGCTTTGTTCAATTTGTGCCACACAGGCAACTATTACTATCTGACACATTACAGCCACAATTTCCTTATCTAAATTTTTTTTTCTACGGAGTATGTACTCTTGTCATCAATTTTTCCATATTTCTTATTCCACATTAAACACTATTATGGAATCTCACAGCCCCTCAGTGCAATTCACCGAGTAATCATCTAGTTCACGCTCACTATACTTTTATTTTCTGAGGGAATCATCCCCATTTTTGGCACTTAGCCACAACTCGTATATACACAGTTTTCTTTTCTCATGTTCTTAACCTACAACGTGCAATTTTACCTCAGCACTTTATCTTTAACAAGCACCATCTCTGTGCTCAACTTCCGAATCCAACCCTACAGGTTTGCCAACTTTCGCCCAAACACAACGGCGAATCACTTCCTCAAGACATTTAACTGGTACCCAATGGACCACACATTTCACTTTCTATACATTACATCGGCCATTTCAAAGCCTTCAATCACGAATCCACTCATGGATTTCCATATACTAGATCACACTTACAATTTCAACTAATCATCTCAAAACTTGACACATAGTTCATTATTGATTTCTCACATTAAAGGCAACATGCCCAAGATTTCCACTAACAACTTTCTTCAATTACCGTTCTATACTCATTCTATCAATTCCACATGTGTTTCATTCCATACACATCTCCTTCATCATCATTTCATTCCACCAGTATGTATCATTCCAAGGTCACATATCATCTCTCTTTCTCATACCTGTCCCATCACATAGGGATTTTCAACGCCTATTCATCATGCCACAAGGACTAAATCCACCACTATCATTACTTTCGTAATTTCATATCGGCTGTTACACAAGTCTCTCGGACTATTCAAAGTACTACTAGCACACTCAATCATATATCTTGGTACCTAACCAAGAACAACATCAACATTGTGTATTTTCAACACATCTCTCACTATAATTTGCATCCATACAACTCCATCAGTATCTCGACCTCTAGGGCAAAGATATCAACCTTTTACTTCACCAAATACCATTCTATTTAACAGCTAGTATCACACCTTCTTACTTAACTACATCACAATTAATCACTTATTAAAATCATTGGCCACCAACTTGGCTTAACATCTAGCCATCACAAGCCCTCCCAGAAGACTTTGACTCAATCCATCAGTACTAATCAATTTTCCATTCCCTTCACATAGGGTGATAATCCAATAATTCATTTCACAATTTCTGTAAAACCATAATTCCATACTACCACACTTGGTACACACTCATGCACATCTCCGAGTGCTCAATTTTATAATTCAAACTACCATCTCATGGCACCTCACACATTTCATCACATTAGGCATATTACTGTTCACTTACTGCTATCCAAATTCACCTCTTGCGTTCCTCACAAGATACAATCCTCTAATGCAATGGGTAAGAACATCCTTAGGTTTAACCCCTCGAGCTCTTGCTGTCCTAAGGGCCCCAGGTGCAATGCCCCACCAATCAGAGAATCTGTCCTTATAATTCACGCAAGAAGAGGTAACATGCCAACGGTTGTACTAACAGTCCCACTAACACAAGGTTCTACCTCACACTACATTACCTATACAAGATAATAATAATCTCCGGGAACATAATCCATACGGAGATAGCCATATACTCCGGGCATATAAGCCACACAGAGATAAACACATTTACATCACGTCCGTATATAACGACAAAAAGAGTTTTATATAGATACATAATGGTATACTAGTGATATCTTACTATTGCACTATGCACTATGACCTTCCAAATATGGTTCTTTCCTTACAGTCTACTCATTTAACTTGACTAGTCATTAGTCTTAGTCCATAACACAATCATCACCATATGATTCCAACATATTTCTCATACTTTGGAACAAATTTTTTAATTCTTATCAGTACCCATGCTCGGTACAGTTCTAATCCGTTGTCCATCATGACTTATAGCAACTATGCTCAACACTGTAGAAGATCCTCTTCGTTAAAATAACATCACTTTTTCTCTCAATATTTCACTATGACACCAAGGGTGCCATCATTTAACAGTCCATGCATTCTGCGCATCAGGACCACCAGATACTTTTCAATTTCGAGCAGCGCTCGCCTGGGACTTCCAAGAGCAACACCTCTTAGGATTCAATCCACAAGGGAAACCCAGGACAATCTTAATTGTCACATTATTAACAACATGTGTGCCATGGTATAACTTGCACACCGGGACTCCATCAAGAATCCCATACCAAACTGAGCGTCCAATGACACTTCAAAGAGACAATCTCTTCAAACATTTCCCATCATAGGAATTTCAATTGCATCATTGTTCTTTTACCAAAGAGTTTACTAATTCATTACAACACAGATATACATATAGGCACCCTGGCCTTCACAATTCATATATATACATATATACATACTAGCACTTAGCCATCACAGGATTACTATCCACATATAATTAGGCCACATCATCAACATTTTAATGCTACACAACATTATGGAAGCATATTAGTACCATTAATACACCACACTCAGTTATATTTTCTCACCTCACATTTGTCAAGTCCACCATCCTTAACTTATGGACTCTCATACTTTCAATCAAATTCATCCAATGACATCCATAGTAATTTCCTTAACTTCTTATATTTTACTTTTTATACATATGATATCCTCACTTATGTTCAGCCAACATTAAATCATCATGGACTAACGTCCCATTTCAACATTGAATCATCCAACACCTCATTTCCATAGTTCTTTTAGGTTACTCACAATCCTCCATCCAAATTTTGAAATTTCAATTTATTTCTACATCCAAGCATCTTAAGTCATCCAAGTATATGCCCTCATCAAGGGTCTTATAACCTTATAATTTAACCCTAAGGTATCCAATATTACATATAAGCACTTACATTCAAATTTTCACGAATTAATCGGGGTTCCAATCCCCCACCAGGTCAGAGACATACCACTAATTCCACATATACTCAATTGTTTCAACTCCCCATACATTTAGGGAAGACTTACCAACATCATCATCATAATATCAACTCAATTCAATCATACTTACTCACCATAAGACCACATTCAACTATGGTAGCATTCTACCCAAAATGATTATACATCTTATCTCAATTTATTCTCACTAAGTCCTCAATTACACCAAATTCACTTACTAACATATCAGTCCGTGGAGCAATCCACACTGCACCCACAACCTCAGCCTAAGGACTGGCATCAGTGCTCTAGGGTTGTCACGAAGGCATCTTATACTGACCACACATTGAACACGAAGAAATGGGTTGATCAGGCCCAAACTAAGGAATCACATGTGTAGTAGTCAATAAGAGTCTACGTACAACTATACAGCACTCACCTCAATTACACAATCATCAGAGTTCCCTAAGAAACTGCTCTGATACCATAAAATGTAACAGCCCGTTACGTACCGGTATTGTTAACATTGATTATGATATTAAGCGCAGTTACAATCACAGTAATTGGGTTAATTAAATTACGGGCAACTTTTTTTTCTTTTATCTTATTCCTTTTCATAACAATAACCTTTTCCGTAATCAATTAAAACAACACTATAATTGTAAATGCAATTCGCGGAAGCATTCAGTTTACTAACATCACTACTCTTTCTATTATTTCAACTCATTTAAACTCATCAAATTACTTTCATATCTTACCATGTTCTAGCCCTTTACATAAGCTACGCGTGTTTTCAAACCACGTACCATTTGGAGTTCTACCCACCAAGTTAAGCCCCTTTCTTTTAGTCTAGAAAAACTTGAATTTTCAAAAATTGCACTGTGGTAATCGATTACCAGTGGGTGGTAATCGATTACCACCTGTCAAAAATGAGGCAGTAGCTAAAATTTTGCATCCTCTGTTCTGGTAATCGATTACCTCACATGGTAATCGATTACCAAGCCTCAGTAATCGATTACCAGTGAAGACAGTAGCATTTTTTTCGTCCCCTGCTGCATGGTAATCGATTACCATGCTTGGGTAATCGATTACTATGCAGTAAAAGTGACAGATTACAGCATTTTCAGCCCAAAAAGAGTGGTGTAATCCATCCCTAACACCTTAGTACTCCACACAACACTTAAACATACTCTAATGTAGGCTCTAGGCCCCTCCAACATGCATTTTCATACAAGAATACCTTCATTACATAATTCTTGAGTTTATGGCCATTTTACAACAATAATGAACCATTTACAACATCATATATCAAGGCCTCAAATACAAAAAATTTGGCAATGGACAAGTCCCATGTTCACTCAAGTTATACAATAGATTCTAAAGGCATACATATACACCAAATTTAAAGAATTTAACATGTAGTCATGAACATACAAAGGCATGGCATTTTCAACATGCACAAGTTCATGATCTAATTCCAAAGCATTAAACATATGCGAGGTGTGTCCCAATCCAATACTCATCACATGGTGCCTCCAATATGCACCTCATGCTCCACTCTTCCAGGCTCAACCTAACCTGAAATGATGCCCCAAACACGGGGTGAGATATATAAATATATCTCAGTAAACCAAGGGCCCTGGAGGCTTCTCCACCCCATGGCTCACTCAATGTGCAACAATGACATTAATGTAAAATGCATGACATGCAATATCACCCACCAACTGGAGACAAACCGAGAACATCCACAATTGGATTACGTTCAAGGACTCCATCATATAACTCCCGAGACAATCCTGGCGCCTCTCCCATGGTTGAGAAGACTCCATGGCAAACCCAACCAGAACTCCTCATGAGCCCTATCCGGCGGATGTCCCACGTTTGGCTCATCCTGGTGTCGCTCCCAGAGTCGACCCCACGGCATACCCAACCGGCATTCCCACACGGAATGAAACCAGCGGATGTCCAAACCCAACACACGTCAACTGGCCAGTGACCAAACAATTTCACACATATCATGCAATAAAGCATGACCACACATAATCACACAATGTCCAATGACACAAAATCCAACCACAACCATCCACTAGGTGTGGTGGAGCACACAAGGGACTAAACCCCAGTTCCAAAGGTTACCTCAACACCGAGCCAATGCTCCATACGTAAGCTCCAAGCTTAATTCGCTTCCAAAGCGTCCAAGAGAGGCAACCTAAATGATCAACAATATGATCATCAAAACCATTTCCAAATCAATCATTTAATCTCAAAGTAATCATTCATTTTACATTCTTCCAATTCCACAACAATATACTAACCTACCATCCAATTAAACACCAATTCATATCATACAATCTCAACTACACAACTTTTACATCATTTTTCCTCCAAACCCCTCTATGGTTCGAATTCTTCAAGGGATGGTTCTACAAGGTTTTCAATTCCATTTTAACAATCATACTAATCATATAATCATATTATCAACCTATACCAATGGTCCATCATTCAATTATTCAATTACACCACATACCAATTTCATGAAATTTCCACAAATTTTCCTAAGTTAAAATCTAACTTTTTCACCAAAATTTATCATAGCATTTCTAGCTTACAAGCATCATTCTAAGGCATTTTCATCTAATAGCATTTTTCCATTTGGGCTCTCTATCATCACACATCTAAGATTAAAGATTTAGAGTTCATATTTCTAGATCTACAAAATCCACCACAAAGATACCACAAATATACTCACCATCTAGTGTATGCACACCACCAAGGCTTCACCAATCCAAAGGAGGTCCAAAAACTTCAAAAACTCCAAGAACCTCAATGGTTCGAATCTGTCCCTGCTCCAAAACGCACAAAGGAGGTGGTTTCATGGCTTGAGAGTACCACCAATGGCTTTAGAAGGTTGTTTACAATAGATTTCAACATCAAAACCAAGTGATTTGGTGGAGAAATGAAGAAATGGTGAGGAAGAGATGAATGGCCCTTGTTCTTTGCAAATGGAGGAGGCTCACGGTGGAGAAGAAGAGAAAGGAGAGAGAGAGCGTGAGGGTGAGGGGAAAAAGTGAGGGAACTTAAGTGGATTTTGATCCAACGGGTCCCACACGCGATTTAACTTTCATCCCGATAAAAATTCTGATCATAAATTCTTAATCTACTTATTTTTCCAGTCCATGACATATTTTTATTTCCCCAAAATATTGATAAAAATTTCACACTTATCGGTACACTCATACCGCAGTATTTAACACTTAAAAATCACCATTCATCAATTTTTCCCAAATTTGCCTATTCACTCAATTTTCCGCCCTGATTCCATTTCCAGCATTATTTTTATCATTTGAGATCCCTAACTCCATTTTTCATGCCTCGGTTTACACGGCTGGTCAATTACCATTTTGGCCATAATTCTCGGATTTTCACTAATCCATCAATTTTAATTTCTCAATTTATCAATTAAATTCACATTTGAATTTACGAGGTGTTATAGATTATGTTCCCACAGACGATAACCTGGCCGATTCTCTGACACAGGCTGTTTCTCAGAGAAAACGTGATAGTCATTATGAGGCTTTGGGCATACGACTTAGGTCTGATTGGCTTTAGGCCAAGTGGGAGCTTGTTAGTATATAGGTGTCCTAGAGACAATCTTTTGATTAAATAAAGGACACTAGATGTAGAACTTTGTTTGTCGCAAATAAATGAAAGCAATCTTTATCCAGTTTCATATTATGTCTCGATATTATTGATAATATTATATGAACGAACTGGATAAACCCCTTGGAATAGAAAAGGTATCTCTTGATTATCTGTGATAAGATCACGATCATGAGGATTCAAGGATATCGCATGTCTATTCCTAATTATATGTTCCTAGTCTAGAGACACTGAGATTGGGGATCAGTGATCTCGGGTAAGACTAGTATGACTTATATACTTGTATATGGATACAAGGTAAAGACCTCATGAGCTACAAATATGGAGATGTCTTAGCTAAAGTCGTGGGTGGACCTATAAGAGTATTGCTCGCACTGAACAGACCCAAAAAGAAACTCTATGAGGAAATCTCACAGATAGTGTCATTAGAGTAATCTCTTTATATTTGGGTATGTCTTTCCTTAGACCAGAAGTTATTACCTAGACTGTGTTCTAGAAGGCATGTTTTGATTGTATGCCTCGTCTGCCTGAAACATGGAGACTCATAGGTATACTGTTGGGTATGTCCTGAAAGAGCACAAGGCTAGGGTAATAAGCTGAAGGAATTCGTCAAATCTCTGTGAGAGATTAGGTTATCTGTAAACCGGAGAAATCGGGATGACATTTACGGGGACTCGGGAATCTATGCATGGTAAATGAGATCTGGTGATGAAATGCGTTTGGGGGCGGAAATTTGAAGTTTCCCTATTACGAATAAAGCTTACCCTAAACCGCAGGGGTTGATACATTTTCTTACCCTAGGTTAATGGGAAGATAACCGAGATGAAGGGAAATACATACGTCAACCAAATATGTGCAATAGGATGATCAAGTCATTAATCTGACTAGCTCTGGGGCAACAAAGCATTGGTAGTGCTCTGTGTTGTCATTAATTGGGTTGTGGGCTTGTTGGGCCCAAGCCCAGTTATGTTAGAGTCTAAGTTGGACCTAATGGGTCACACACTAACATCTTGTAGTCATGATGAACTAGCTTTATAGGTATTGGGCCTAATAATGGTTGTTAGCCCAAGAAGCTGTTTGGAAGCCCATCTAAAGGGTATAGGGCGCATGGAGCTTTGTAATGGGTTTGGATAGTCCAAGACATTACTAATTAATTTAATTAGTTAAATTAATTATCAAACATTGAAATTTTGAATTTTGAATTTGAAATTTGAATTTTGAAATTTGAATTTAGAATTTGAATTTTGAAATTTGAATTTAGAATTTGAATTTTGAAATTCGAATTTTGAATTCGAAATTTGAATTTTGAAATTGGATTTTGAAATGTAAATTTTGAATTTGAATATTTGAACATTGGAATTCAAGTGTTTGAATTCGAATTTGAATTGGCTATGAAAAGTTGTTTCATAACAAAAGGATAAGATGAGATCTTGTTGGAATATTCCCTGCATCAAGAAAAGATACTTGATCTTATCCAATGATGAAGTGGTGCGCAAATTTGGATCCAAAGTGAGTGTCATTTTGTCATCTAAATGTACTACAATTCTGATTTGGTTGGTTAAGAGAATCAGTGAGTTAGTTAATTCAAATTTGAATGCAACTACTTAATGTATCTGGACTCAAAATAGAACTGATTGGGGCGCATGAAATGGTTGGTCATGTGATGACAATTAGGTCAGAATCTTGAAAGGATAATGACCTAATCTTATAAGGATTCAAATGAGATGTAGTTAGCAATTTTGAATTGCAAACAGATCCTTGATTCCCTCCAACCATGCGCATATTTGGTGAGATTTTGAAGTAAGAAAATCTTATCCTTCTATCCTACTAATTAACCTAATGGTGCGCACAAAGGGAGCTAGTTCTTCCTTAGGATTTTTCACAAAACCTAGCCAACTCTCCTTCATCTTATGCGCCAATACTATAGTGTAGTTTCACCTCACTCTCTAAACACTATACCTAGCCTCCACCTTCACCAATTGAGCGCATAGCAAGCCTCACTGTGGTAATCATCTGGTGATTTGCAAGAAGGTATTCTTGCATCATTGACGAACGGTGGTGTGGATCAACATTAGAGGGTTTGAACCCTTCAGACCTGACAATTGATATCCTTGACTGATCAGGGCAAAACAAGATAACATCATGCTGTGCATGGATCTCTACGTGCATGTATGTTTCTGCGTGAAATTTTTTATTTTTCCATCGGCCTTCAAGGCTACTTTCAAATAATATATGAGACGATCCATTCATGTTATTACACATATTGAACTAAATAAATAAATAAATAAATAAATTGTGTTTCCTTAATTGCTTCCGGTCTCCTTTGCTTATAAGTTGTGTTGCTTAACAGAAAAAAGTATTATGTAAAGAGCGTACTGTGGCTTCATTTCTTAAATGACAAACCTCTCGTTCTATTGGCTAAACAACATCATCGATTCAGTTCTTAGTTTGCAATAATAAAAAGACGATATAACAAAGCAAAAAAATTTGCAAATAGTGAAAACTATCACACTGTAGCTCACGCGCCTCTCCAATTTCCACATCCACGACCGCTGCTACCACCGGTCCCGGTGGATATCACCACCTCATTCCGGCTACTCCACGCTCCGGCAACCGGTATTCTCTCTCTCCCCCTCAAAATCCCAACACACATTTCTGTGAATCTTAAATTTTTGTTGTTCCTGTTGTTGGATCGTTTTCCATCTGTTGTCGAAACTACGATACGATCTTAGATTCAAACGTTTCAATTATCTTTCCGTGAATGTTAGGATCAATTTCGCCTTCACTTTTGGAGGATTTTTTATTTTACTTTTTATCCTGTTTAAATTTTTTTCTTGTAGTAAGCATTCTTTGCGTGAATGCGTTTTCTGTGCTTCGCGCTTGTGTTTTCCGAAGCGCAAAATCATGTTTTCGTGCCTAGTTGCCTTGGAGAAAATCGCCTTGTGAATCGGTGGCGCCTGGTTACTTCGTCGCGTTCTCAACAGTTGTTTTTATCGAAAATTGGTTATAATTAGAATGGGACAATAGCGAGAAAGTGTTCATGCGGAAGAAAAAAGAGGCAGTGTAACCAGTTAAACAATATTCGAACACATTTTCTTTTCGCGTGTATAATATCAGCTTTCGAGTTTGTTAGTATATTGTTGATGTTTGTTCGGTAAAATTATTCCCCTCACCCTCCATTTTGTGCGTATAAACACTCTAGGAGTATATTGTATTTGCTATGCTGTAATTCGAAACTTTTTCATAGATCTAGTATTTAGTAATTAATACTGTAAGTTTTGGTTTCTTGGGTTTGTCTTGTGATGTAAAGGTTTTTTGGGGTGGCTTGAGGATGTTGTTGGGGGAATAGCTGTCAGTCAACAAATCCATTCTCTGAAATTAGAATTAAAACCTAATCCCCATTTTCAAAACTCACAAGAACTCTAAGACCCCAAAATCTTATGGTTTGGTCCCAAAACTAGAAACAAAACCTAATTCTCAATTATAGAGCATTTGATCCCTTTCTTTTGGGGTCAATTGTGTGGCTAAGAGCTTGTGTTTCTGTGAAGGTAAGATTGTGGAAAGGGGTCTGACTGCAGAGAAGGGAATGATTCAGCTATGTTGGATTGGGTTTCTGGTTCGGGGGATCCCAGTCATAGGGAACCAGAGATTACAGGGTCGACTGTGGTCTGTGGATGGCATATGGCGTTCAGTTTCAAAATCAGTTCAACGGTGGGTCTATAACTGTTTATGACTTGTTCTGTGTGGTTTCAAAATCAGTTCAACGGTGTTCTACCACTGTTTGTTCTGTGTGAATAAAAAATTTCTTGGTTAAGTTAATGGGTGAAGGACGAAGGCCTGTCGTGTAGTTGGAGATTTTTGGTTTTGACCGTGGATTTTGTTGTGGTTGATGATTGAATTGATGTGGTCTAGTTATTTTGTTTGAGTGCTTGGAATTGGAATTTTGGTTTTCTGTGGGTGTGTAGGAACGTTTGACTGTCTCATTAGGAGAATTTTCTAGGTTGTGATTCTATCACCCTCTAATTGTTGAAATTTGAAAAGAATGAATTGCTGGTTGCCCTCTTTCTTAATTTTCTTTGGGACACAGCGTGTGTGTGTGTATGTTATGCCTGCTGTATGAATGCTTCAGAGTGGCTAAGTATGAAAACAAAAATGAGAGTATGTGTCTCTATTTAAAAAGGGCAAATCCCAGTACACAAGGCGGAGTACGTAAGATGTTTCCTCGACTAAAACCTGTGACCATCCGGTCACAAAGGGCAATTTTACCACTGTTCCTAGGCTCGTCCTTAGTATTCATGTGTCTTTGTATGTGAGAAAAATGCTGATTGGATAATGGGTGTGATTCTGTCTTCTCCATGGTTTTCTGCCATTATAGAGAGCTTAGAAGCTGTGGTTGAAGAAGGGAGAGAGAGAAAGTGATTTGGGAGATGAAAAAGGCATTATCCACGTGGAAAGTTGATGTCAACTATCCTTCAGGGACTAAATTGATGTCAACCAAGGACCAAAATGGTTGTTTACTCTATGTTTTATTATAATTTTTCTCATGAAATAAGTATTGGCGATGCATTTATACATTTTATGCATGCCTTCTACATCATGGATCGTTGGAGTTGTCCTTCTTTTGCACCTTAATGGCTATATCACTGAGCTTCTGAGCTACCCTTTTTAAAATGTTTGCTTATATTGTTTCTGGTACTTTATATGAAAACGTACATCTTTGCATTTGAAATCTATTGCAAGATTTGAAAACTAAAATGTTTTGTCCAGTAAGAGCTTAATGTATTTTTTAATACTTCACGGTTGGTTTTCCTTGGAAATTTTTTTCCTGCTGGATTGAGATTCACCCTGGTTATAATGTTGCAGTATTATCTCAGGGTCAAACTGTATGAGCAGAATTTATTCACATTGATTTATTTACTGAATTGATTTCTTTTATCATTTGTTTCAGTGAAGGGAAGGCACATCTAATTGGTGGTATAAAATGGTTTCCTTTGAGATGAATGATCGAAAGAGTAAGTGGAATCTTTTTCTTTTTTCTTTTTTACTGTGAATAATGGGTATCATATAAATTGGTCTTCTGTCTTTAGCATTAAAGTCTAAGAATGGATTATTACAGAGTTTGCAATAGTTCCATAAATAAATTACTTTTCATCTATTTAGGGAAAGTCTTATCTAGTTGAAATGATTCTGATTTATGCTAAGGTTATGCAATTTTGCTTGGTTTCTTCTTTTCCTCTATCTTGTGTATTTCTTGATTTTATTGATAATTGTTTCCTGGATTTTAATTACATAGTTTCAAGGACTGATTCTAGAGTCTTTATAATACAATTTTTTTTTCAAAGTTTGTGAAATTGTTGCTTCAGGTCCAAAATTGTTTGCACTTAATGGTGCTATCAAATTATAATGCCAAGATTTATTAATTTGTGTTCTGTTGTTTCTGCTTATCATTATTGCCTTGATTTTTAACAAAGCTGGTTCGAGGAGTTGCCTCAGTGTGTGCCTTGAGTCTTGTGGTTGCATATGGAGCAGGGTATATTGTGGGCTTCAGTCCATATAAAAGTAAAAAGAGAAATAAGAGGAAAAGAAGAGAACAAATTTTGTGACTAATGACTTGATCCTAAGCAAGAAATAGACATATTTGAAAAGTTATTGATGGCACCAAGGATTTCTCACGAAAATTATGACAGTAATAAGAACTTAAACAACAATTCTCAATTCAAGAAAGATGTATATATATGGGTAAATGTATTACTCTGTTTCTATGATAAAACTCAATGCTGAAATGGAAATGGCAATAAAGAAATGACTCCACTACAATGACTCCCTATTCTCCATGGATATCCATAAAGAGAAAACACTCAGAGGACTACACCTTGCAGTCACTCTCTCACTACCACACTACTCCCCAATATTCTTCACACCCACACCCATACTCTCTAACTGCCTAATATTCTCCTTGCCTTCCTCCACTCTCTCACCAATTTTCCCCTCTCCATTGATAGCCTGCCACGTGTCCCCTCCTCTAACTGAATCTTTTTTGTCTTCAACTCCCCTTTTGTGGGCCTTACGTGAATAAACTTTGCCATATGATTTGGGAGGCCCATCAATACCCCCCCTTCAACACTCACCTTGTCCTCAAGGTGAAAAGAAGGAAATTGAGTCTTAAAATCTTGGAGATTCTCCCAAGAACAGTCACAATCAGAGAGTTCCTCCCATTTGACCAGAATCTCAACCTCACCATTTAGCAGACGCCTAGTTTGGAGAATTGCAGCAGGCCGAACTTGAAGTTCTAGGGAATCTGACAAACAACGAGGTAAATCTAATACCGGGGTAGACGGATGAACAGCCCTCTTTAATTGTGACACATGGAAAACTGCATGAACCTTTGAATAAGAAGGCAGCTCCAACCTATAGGCAACCTGTCCTATTTTCTCAATAATCATAAATGGCCCATAGAAACGTGGGCTTAATTTTTGATTAACCCTCCTTGCTAATGACTGCAATTTGTAAGGTTGAACCTTGAGGAAGACCCTGTCCCCAACCGCAAAAACTTCTTCACGTCTTTTTTTGTCAGCCTGCATCTTCATACGTTGCTGTGCATGACACAAACTGTGTTTCAATTCCAACAGAATGGCATCACGAGAAGCCATCCAAGCATCTACAGCTGCCACTGATGTACTGCCCATCTGAAAAGAAATAATGGTAGGGGGGTCACGTCCATACACAGCACGAAATGGAGTCATCCGGATGGACCTATTATAGGACGTGTTAAACCAAAATTCCGCCCAGGGAAGCCATTTAGCCTAACCTCGTGGGTGCCCAGTAGCAAAGCAACGTAGGTAAGTCTCTAAGGTTCGGTTGACAACCTCCGTTTGACCATCCGTTTGAGGATGGTAGGCGGAGCTGAATCGTAACTTTGTGCCCGTTACCTTGAACAACTCCCCCCAAAACTTACTAATAAATATCCGGTCGCGATCAGAGATAATTGACTTTGGAATACCATGCAAGCGAATGATTTCTTTCAAAAAAACAGCAGCTACATCCGAAGCTTCAAAAGGATGAGACAATGTCATGAAGTGGGCGTACTTAGTGAGTCTATCCACAACCACCAATATGATATCTACCCCCATAGATTTAGGTAGTCCCCCAATGAAGTCCAAAGACACATCTTCCCACACCTGTTGAGGGATAGGTAATGGCTGAAGTAAACCAGCCGGTTGCAAGTGGTCATATTTTTGTTGTTGGCAAATGCCACAAGCTCTCACAAATGCAGAAACAGCCTTGCGCATCCCAACCCAGTAGAAAACCGCTGCCACCCTTTTAAAGGTCCGCAACTCACCTGAATGCCCACCCCACGGTGAAGCATGGAATTCCTGCAGGATTGTAGCAATTAGTGGGGACCCTCTAGGAAGAACCAGCCGCTGTTTATACCACAAGCAGCCCTGTATCACCTGGTATCCCGGATGGGAATGTGCATCCAACAATACCTCAGTGAAAATTTTGTGAGTGATAGGATCAGCCAAAACCTCATCAGATAATTTTTGTAAGTCGGGGCTATTCACCAAGGTCAAAGCTCTACAGTCCATAACTCGTGAAAGAGCATCCGCAGCCATATTTTCCACTCCCGGTTTGTACTGAATCTCAAAATCATAGCCCATCAATTTTGCCACCCATTTCTGTTGCCCCTCCACCATTAAACGTTGCTCCATTAAATATTTGAGGCTCCTCTGGTCAGTTCTAATCACAAAATGGCGTCCCAATAAATAATGACGCCACTTGTGTATAGCAAAGACTATGGCCTTCAATTCCCGCTCATATACGGAAAGAGCCTTATCCTTGTCAGAAAATGCCTTGCTAAGGAAAGCAATTGGACGTCCCTCCTGCATCATCACAGCCCCCATGCCCAAACCTGAAGCATCTGTCTCTAGGATGAAGGTGTCCTGAAAATTAGGGAGAGCTAAGGTTGGTAACTTCAACATTTCCCCCTTTAGAGAATCAAAGGATAATTGAGCCTCCTCATTCCACAAGAAGCTATCTTTTTTTAAAAGATGTGTTAAGGGTCGGGCAATCTGGCCATACTGCTTCACAAACCTCCTATAATAACCTGTCAGCCCCAGAAATCCCCTAAGACTCTTCAGATTGTGTGGGATAGGCCAAGATTGAACGGCTTCCAGTTTCTGTGGGTCAGCTTTCACTCCGTCTTGAGAGATGAGATGGCCCAGATACTCCAGTTCACCTTGCGCAAATGTACATTTCTTATAGTTGGCAGCAAACTGATTTTGGCGCAGGATCTCCAACACCACCTTCAAATGCTCACAATGTTGATCCATGCTTTTGCTATATATTAAGATATCATCAAAAAAGACTAGCACAAATTTCCTTAGATATGGCTTGAAAACAGTATTCATCAAAGATTGGAAGGTAGATGGAGCATTTCGCAATCCGAAAGGCATTACCAGATATTCGTAATGACCCTCGTGTGTGCGAAATGCAGTCTTTTCAATATCATCAACCCTCATTCGAATCTGATTGTATCCCGATTTTAAATCCAATTTGGAAAACAATCCAGCCCCATTCAATTCATCTAAAAGTTCATCTATATTCGGAAGAGGGAATTTATCAGGAATGGTTACCTTGTTGAGAGCTCTGTAGTCCACACAAAATCGCCAGCTACCATCTTTTTTTTTTACCAAAATAAGTGGACTAGAATAAGGGCTGCAACTGGGCCTTATCATACCGGTCACCATCATCTCTTTGACAAATTTCTCTATTTCTTCTTTCTGGTAATGAGGATAACGGTATGGACGAATATTTGGGATATCCGCCCCTTGTTTCAGCACTATCTTGTGATCACAATCCCTCGGAGGTGGTAAGGAAGAAGGAGGTTGAAATATATCCTCATACTGTAAAATTAATTCGGATATGAGAGGGCGATCCTTCAGTGACTCCGACAACTCCATCAAGCAATACCCCAACTCGATGTAATACCCCTCTGCCCCCTTTCTCCATGTGCGAGTCAGGCTCTTGTAGGACACCTGACTATAGGACAATTCAGGGTCTCCCTTCAAGGTCACCATCTGTCCTTGCCAAGGGATTTTAAGCACCAGAGTACGGAAATTCGCTTGAATGTCTCCTAATTCTTCTAACCACGAGTACCCCAATACCACATCAACTCCATGGAGGCCAAAGACATAAAAGTCCTGGTTGATAGATACATTCGGCAAGACCAGAGTTACCCCCATACAGATTCCCCTGCTTGGTACTTTGTGACCGTCTCCCACAGCTACCTGAGAGGACTTCGTTACCATCGTGGGTAACTTCACAGCATCCACCACATGCTCACCAATGAAGTTATGAGAAGCCCCTGTATCTATGAGCACTACCACCTTATGGCCTTGAATCTCCCCCCACAACTTCAAGGAACGGTTAGAAGTGATACCCACCACGCTTTGCATGCTGAGTTGAAGAGTTTCGGTTTGTTCCCTTCCAGCTTCTTCTTGATTCAGCTCTTCTTCAGCTACTTCTTCACCATCGCACACCAGCATCACACGCAACTGTGGATAAGGACAAACGTGTCCAGGTCCGAAGGGTCCCCCGCAACGAAAGCAGAGATTCTTTCGTCGATGCTCCAAGACTTCCTCCGGTGACAGTCGCCGGAAGTTGCTTCCACGGTGAGAATCCATTGCGTTGGCCGACGTTCCTCCTGACGGCGCAGACCCTCCCATCTCTCCACTCGTGCCCCCAATCTGATTAGGGTTCGTGTGAGAGCTGCCAGCAACTGAGGCCCCTTGAGTGTTATTAATGTGGGCTTGTTGGGCCGTGGATGTGGGCCCATTGGAGCCCCATCTATTATTATGGGTACTCCCATTCTTTATTAACAACGCGGGCCTTGAATAATTGGAGGATGGCCCAAATCCGGTTCGGCCCACTCTCCCCTCTCCTCTTCCCAGCACCGTTTCCCTTTCTTCAACCCTCTGCGCAAGGACCATCATATGCCCAATATCTCGCGGCGAATGCAAGCAGATTTCGGCTCGGATCTCCGGCTTCAACCCTGTGAGAAACGCAGCCTGCATTAGTTCCTCGTCCGCCTGTCCTAGCGGAGCCGACAATACTTCGAATTGTTTCCGAAATTCAGCCACCGTTCCTCCCTGTTTCAGCTCCATCAGTGCTTCGTAAGGATTCCCTGACGGAGAAGCATGGAAGCGCTGCAATATCGCGGTGCGGAACGACCCCCAATCAGCCAAAGGATTCCTGGGTTCCCACCACTGGAACCAGCTAAAAGCCTCGCCTTCTAAGCATATCGAAGCCGTCTCCAGTTGCTCTTCTGGTGGAATTCGATTGACGCGAAAATACCGTTCGGCTCGAAAGATCCAGCCATAGGGATCCTCACCGGAGAAATAAGGGACTTCCACTCGTTTCATCCGTTCTTCGTTTCTTATGACCTGTGAGTTTGCCTCAAAATTCTCTCCCTGACCGCTCGTTCCTCCATTGTTGTCTCCTCCATTGGTTGTTCCTCCTTGTCCCGCTACTCGTGTAAGCTCCTAAAGTGTCCTCATGACCACTGCCAGGTTTGTTTCAATTCTCTGGATGCCTTCCTCAGTCTCTCCTACTCTTGCCTCCAACACTTCCATTCTGTTGTCCATGTTTCTCGTCCGCACCATTCAAGTTCCCAAGAAAGTGCTTTGATACCAAATGATGGCACCAAGGATTTCTCACGAAAATTATGACAGTAATAAGAACTTAAACAACAATTCTCAATTCAAGAAAGATGTATATATATGGATAAACGTATTGCTCTGTTTCTATGATAAAACTCAATGCTGAAATGGAAATGGCAATAAAGAAATGACTCCACTACAATGACTCCCTATTCTCCATGGATATCCATAAAGAGAAAACACTCAGAGGACTACACCTTGCAGTCACTCTCTCACTACCACACTACTCCCCAATATTCTTCACACCCACACCCATACTCTCTAACTGCCTAATATTCTCCTTGCCTTCCTCCACTCTCTCACCAATTTTCCCCTCTCCATTGATAGCCTGCCACGTGTCCCCTCCTCTAACTGAATCTTTTTTGTCTTCAACTCCCCTTTTGTGGGCCTTACGTGAATAAACTTTGCCATATGATTTGGGAGGCCCAGTTATCCGATTTGAAAACTTAATATTGATAATCTATTTATATAGTAAAAATAATCATTACTTTAGATTTTCTTCAGTTACTTGGAGCAAGAGATCTTTCTTGAGCTGAAACAGTTGTTAAAACATTTAGCAGTGTGCCTTTGCCTTCGTATATTTGTTCTGCAATCTTAGCTAGCAGACGGATATGATGTATTAAATTGTATACTAATTATTTTTGTACTTTACATACTTGGCATCTACTTTTCCTATTTGTAAATTTATTTACAATTCTTATAGCTTATGAAATTTAGTGTTTGCATTTGACACATGAAACAGAGATTGGATTGGGACTAACGGGCTTTGGTATATTTTTCTCATTCCTTGGCATTATCTTCTTCTTCGACAAGGGATTACTTGCAATGGGAAATGTAAGCTCTGTGTTATGACAAGATTCTTGCTTAAGTTTTTGAATTTTTTACTTATGTGATTTTGATTAATAAGAACTTTTATAAAATCATTTTTGGTGACTCAAATCAGATCCTCTTTGTATCTGGAGTATCCCTTACCATTGGACTGAAATCCACCACACAGTTCTTCATGAAACACAGTAATTTCAAGGTAAAGTAGTTATGCATTTATCATTCCATGTTCTGTTCATAATATAGTTTCCACCTTCACTCTTTACTTCTCACTTGCTGGTTCTGTAGGGAACAGTCTCATTTGGTATTGGATTCTTGATTCTTATCATGGGATGGCCCATTTTGGGTATGATTGTGGAGGCTTATGGGTTCATCGTACTCTTCAGGTTTAATGCAAATTTAAAGAAACTGTTTTATTTAGTATTTTTTTATACTCTAAAGCTCATGATGGAAATATATTTTGCAGTGGTTTCTGGCCTACACTGGCTGTTTTCTTGCAGAAGATTCCTGTTCTTGGTTGGTTGTTTCAACAGCCCTATGTTCGATCGGTGAGCAGTTGTGTTGAAATGTCTTTTTTTCCCCCTATCATCTTAAGTATTTACAGAAATCTTTCATTATTGCTATTTTAGTGTTTTACACTTTTGCCGGTCTGCTTCTTACCATATCAATAATAATGGAGGTTCATGGAAGTCTAAACAAATCTATAGTAGCTGTGATAGACTGGGGCCTCTAAATCTTCATCGATAAATGTCTTAAAGAATAGTTGGTTGTGTTTATCTGTCAAGAGATTGTTGAATGATGTGAATAGTTGGTTCTATCTATCTGTCAATATGATGTAGAAGTTTTTCAGTTCCTTGCCTTGCCAGATGTTGAAACCTGTATGCACTCATTGCATAATATGCTGAAATTATCAAACTGAGCATTTTCTGTTAACTTGCAGTTTTTTGACCGCTATAGAGGCAGACGGGTGCCTGTGTAACACGTGGATCTCTTGAAAAAAATATCTAGCTGCTGGCAAGCGCATATGTAAGTACATGCATAGAAAATACTCTCATATGGAAACCTAACTCTGAATTGAGTTTGCATTCTGATGGTAGAAAATTGTCATGATTGTCATTTTAATCAAAGGAAATGGAAAGGAAAAAGGTTTTGGTTTTCATTTTACAACTCCTTGTTTGGTCCCTTTTTGATTCTCATGCTCCGTGGAAAATCAATTGATCATCGGAGTTGTCGGTTCTGCAACTTCATTTACATTACTATTCCAATCAGACAGATATCTTTGGGAAGTATTTGTACTTTATCATGGGGGCGTTTGTTTGCAATTCGTCAAAGGAATATAACGATTTTGAATGATATCAAATGGAGTTAGTGCAGCTTTATGGGACTTTCTATTTTTTACTTTTTTGTAATTTACCCTTCCATTGTGAGTTGGAATGGAGTTACATTTTTTGAAATATATAATACTGTTGTTAGATTAGCAAGTGTACTAGTCACACAAGTAATAAAATAATGAGTAAAGATCGTTCCCACGAGGATTTGTGTTCAAGCAGTGACTAACCATATATATTTAAGTTGAATCAACCAAAAGATCATAAATTGCATTGATTTCTTGTCACCAGAAATTAAGTTGAATTGCATAAAAACTTGATAAATAAATAAAATGTGATTATAATCTAAACAAGTAGTCAGATGTCAATTTCCCTCAAGCATAAATTTATGGATGAACCAATTTTCATAATGAATTATCTACTATGTGATGATGATCAACCTTTTTCTTATCATCAAGATGTAATGTCTTACTACCCTCATAAATACATTAATCAAAAACCCCAATGTCTTGGTGATTCCCTTCTTAATACATGCATTAATTACTAAGGTCTTAAGATCACATCAGAATCCTACCATCAATGTCTCGACTACTAGAACACTGATGAAGTTGTCAATTACAGAAACAATGTAAACATGTATGTTCTATACTATTCCCTTGATAGAAAGAATTAATCAAGACAACTTCATACAATCACATAAGAGATAAACAAAATATTCAATTAACCATTCATAAATTCACACTTGAGTTCCATTGGATTAGACTACAAAGGACTCTACTCAGACATAATTGAAATATAAACAAGAGAAGAAGAAAGATCAAACTCCATTGTCATGATAG
>JAVKPL010004285.1:0-21318 GCA_032173675.1 Gastrolobium villosum
GATATGCATGCTTCTCTTGTGTATGAGTATCTAGAGAGACTAGAATTCATGTATTGAAAGAATTATATGATGTAAATTAGGTGAAAGAAGACCTTTAGGTTGGAAAACCAATTTAAAACAAAGGTACCCTGTCTTGTTGTCCAATTTTCGTATCCTATACGATAGATTTGGACCTTTGTGTCTTGATGGAAGTTGTAGATATGTTTCTTAGCTTTCCATAGAGACCAAGATTGTGTAATTTGGATAAGTATAACTAAAGTTATGGTTAAAATACCACAGGAAGGTCAAATTGCCCTGTTTTGGGTACACAGCCCTGTTGTCTGGCGCTATGGGCGCCAGACTGGCGCTAGGAGAGCCAACGGCCAAAATGAGGCAGTGGCGCTGGCGCTGAGGGCGCCACTGTGGCGCTGTCAGCGCGGGGGATCTGCTGCTTCAGCACCTGTCGCTTAGAAATCTCATAACTTGGGCTACGGTGCTCCGATTTGAGCGCGATTTGAACATTTTAATTCGGCTTGTTTTAAAAGAAAAATTTAACCGGATTTTAATTGCACCAATGTGATTGTAACTGCGCTTAATATCATAAGTCAATGTTAACAAACCGGTTCTAGAACGGGGTGTTACATTTTATGGTATCAGAGCAGTTTTGTAGGGAAACTTGTGGACTATTGTTATATGTGTTTGCTGTTTAATGCTTTGTAGTTGTTTTGGTACTCTTGATGATTATTGCATTTGTGATCACTTAGTGTGAGCCTGATCAACTCATTTCTGGGTGTAACTTGTGTAGTGTCATGACGAGGAACCGGAATAACGCCGAAGCATCGAATGCAAATGCTCAGCCAGATCCTGTTTTGGCTGCTTTGGTTAGGCCACGAGGTGGTCGTGGGGCAACGGTTGGGCAGCCGGATCCTATGGTTGAAACCCTGGCAGCTGTGCACAGGGAGTTGGAAGTTAGTCGTCGAGCTAACGAAAATTTGCTTAAGACAAATGAGGACACGCGGAATGCTATGACCGCAATGATGAATGAGCTGAGGGCGATGAGGGGTGCTAGACCCGAGAACCGACAACCCTCTCCTCCTCCTCACACTGCCACGCCTACTCCACCTGCTCACAATGAAGAAGACGGAGCGGGTAATAATGAGGGTGAAGCAAGTCACCACTCAGGTAGTCATAGCCATCACACTGAGGTGCGTCAACTACATGCAGAACAGGTTGATGAGCACGAAGCCGAAGAGAGAAGATTAATGGCTTTTAGAAAACACAAACCTCCTTCTTTTAAAGGAGAATATGACCCTATGGTGGCAGCAAAATGGCTCCAAGCTATGGAGAAGATTTTCAGGGTTATGAGATGCCCTGATGCATTGAAATTGGTCTACTCCGTTTATATGTTGGAAGAGGAAGCGGAGGATTGGTGGACTAATACTGTGCAACCTCTTGAAGCTGAAGGCCGGGAAATTACCTGGCGATTGTTTGAGACGCTGTTCTTAGACAACTACTTTCCTAGGGAGGCTAGGGAAAGGAAGCAGAATGAGTATAACGATTTGAAGCAAGGGTCAATGTCTATTGATCAATATTTTGCCAAGTTCAATGAATTGGTGAAATATGCTAATTATGGGCGAGCTTTGCCCACTTCAGCTGAGATGACCTCCAAGTTTCAGTGGGGTCTGAATGAGAAGATGTCTCGGAAGATGTCAAACTGTGACATCCGAGAGTTCAGCCGGTTTGTGAATCAGTGCCGGAAGGTAGAAGAGGTATATGGTGTGTCCAGTACCAAGAAGCCTTCTGAGGCCCAAGCACCTACTGCCAATAAAGCAACGGGCTCTGGTTATTGGAAGAATAAAAAGATGAAAGATAAGAAGCTGAGTGTGAACAACCCAGCAGATATATTCAAGAAGCCGGGAACCCAAAGAAATTTTGTTGATAGAGGACCTCCTCCTAAGTGTAAAGGATGTGGAAGGGAGCATAGAGGTCAGTGTGCTACCGGTGAAATTATCTGTTATAAATGTGGAAGGCCCGGCCATTACTCAAGACAGTGTCCTCAGAATGAAGTGAGGACTATGGCAGTTCAAGCTGCGGCTGTTCCTGTTTCTGTTGTTCCACCCATGATAGAGGCACAGACGGTTGGTAGAGTATACACCATGGACCGTCGGCAATCAGAAAAGGCTCCAAATCTTGTGAAAGGTATAATTTATATTGATAATATGGATATTGAAGTTTTGTTTGACTCAGGAGCTACACACTCCTGTATGTCTGATTTTATGGCCTTTGGGCTAAACTTGCAAATGTACGACATTTCTCCTCCAATGAAAGTGGTGACTGCTACTGGAGAGAAGTGTTACACATCAGTATTATGCAAGGATGTGGAATTTAAATATGAAGGCCGAGATTATGTGCTGGATTTTATTTGTTTGCCGATGATCAGTCTTCAAGTTATCTTGGGAATGGATTGGTTATCAAAGAACTGTGCTATGATAGACTGCTGTGGAAAAAGAATTGTGCTCTCTGCTGATGATTCTGCTACTAGTTCTTCCCCATATCTATCTGTGCTGCAGGTTAGAAAGGCTTTGAGGGCCGGGGCATTGGGATATGTCTTTGTGGGGGGTTTAGTGGGTGGAAGTCATGAGGAGATTGACAATATTCCAGTGGTGAAGGAGTTTGTGGATGTGTTTCCGGATGAGATTCCGCAGCTTCCACCGCACAGAGAGATTGAGTTCACCATAGATTTGTTGCCTGGTGTGGGACCCATTTCTCTGGCTCCGTATCGGATGTCACCACCGGAATTAGCCGAGTTGAAGAAGCATATTGAGGAGCTTTCGGCTAAGCAGTTTATTAGGCCTAGTGTGTCCCCGTGGGGAGCACCAGTGATATTTGTTAAGAAGAAGGACGGTAGCATGAGATTGTGCACTGATTACCGTCAGTTGAATAAGGTTACTATTAAGAACAAGTATCCTCTCCCTCGCATAGATGATTTGCTTGATCAGTTGAGGGGTGCTTGTGTCTTTTCAAAGATTGACTTGAGGTCAGGTTATCATCAGATCCGAATTAAGCAGGAAGATATTCCGAAGACTGCTTTCCGATCTAGATATGGACATTATGAGTATCAAGTAATTCCATTTGGACTCACTAATGCTCCGGCGGTGTTTATGGATTATATGAATCGCATTTTCAAACCGTTTCTGGATCAATTCGTGATTGTGTTTATTGATGATATCCTGATATATTCCAAGAGTAAGGAAGAGCATGAGGATCACTTGAGAACTGTGTTGCAAATCCTCAGAGATAAACAGCTGTATGCAAAGCCTTCTAAATGTGAATTTTGGCTTTCTCAAGTGCAATTTCTGGGTCACGTCATTTCTGCTGATGGGGTGGCGGTTGATCCTAATAAAATAGAGGCAGTTATTGATTGGGAGAGGCCCAAGACTGTGACTGAAGTAAGGAGTTTTCTGGGTTTGGCTGGTTATTACCGGAGATTTATTAAAGGATTTTCGGAAATGGTTTTGCCATTGACCCGTTTGACCCGGAAGGATACTCCATTTATTTGGACGCATGAATGCGAAGAATGTTTTCAGAAGATAAAGGAAAAGTTGACGACTGCTCCTGTGTTAGTACTTCCTGATCCGGAAGGTGAATTTGAGTTGTACAGTGATGCTTCTAAAAAGGGATTGGGTTGTGTGCTGATGCAAGATAGGAGAGTGGTAGCGTATGCTTCGAGGCAATTGAAACCTCATGAAGAAAACTATCCGACCCATGACTTAGAGCTTGCTGCAATCGTTTTTGGATTGAAACAGTGGAGGCACTTCTTGTATAGGATGAAGTTTGTCATATTTAGTGACCACAAGAGCTTAAAGTACTTATTCGATCAAAAGGAGTTGAATATGAGGCAACGGCGGTGGACTGAATTCTTAAAAGATTATGATTTTGAACTGAAATATCATCCCGGCAAGGCTAATGTTGTAGCGGATGCATTGAGCCGAAAGTCAGTGAGCATGGCAAACATGATGATGAGAGATTCTGATGTAATTGAAAGGTTCAGAGATATGAAATTGTCTGAAGTCTTTCCAGGCAGAATTTGTGACATCGAAATTACAAGAATTGAGAACGAAATGATGACAAAAATTAAAGATGCTCAGCTGCAAAATGAAAGTGCTAAACGACTGAAAGGTCAGAGTGGTGTATCCTGCAATGATGAGGGTATACTGTTATATCAGGGTCGTATTGTTGTACCTAGACAGTTGACAGAGGAAGTGATGACAGAGGCCCATAGGGGTCAATTCACTGTCCATCCGGGAGCTACAAAGATGTATCAGGACCTAAAGATTAATTTCTGGTGGCCTGGTATGAAGAAAGATATTGCTGAATTTGTCTCCAAGTGTCTGGTATGTCAGAAGGTCAAGATTGAGCATCAAAAACCTTCTGGTATGTTGCAACCACTGGATGTTCCTGAATGGAAATGGGAGAGTATCTCCATGGATTTCGTAGTGGGGTTGCCGCGGACACAGGCTAGTTATGATTCTATTTGGGTAATTGTGGATAGATTGACAAAATCCGCACACTTTTTACCAGTTCGGGTAGATTTCTCTGCTGAGAAATTGGCCAGGCTCTATGTGAAGGAGATTGTGAGGCTTCATGGGGTGCCTGAGAATATTGTTAGTGATCGGGACCCGAAGTTCACTTCTCGCTTCTGGGGAGCATTGCAGGAGGCTCTTGGCACTCGGTTGAGACTGAGTACTGCCTATCATCCACAGACGGATGGTCAGACTGAGAGGACCATTCAGACGTTGGAGGATATGTTGAGGGCTTGCACTCTGGAGCAGGGTACGGCATGGGATCGATACCTTCCACTGGTTGAGTTTTCATATAATAATAGTTTTCATGCTAGTCTGGGTATGGCTCCCTACGAGGCCTTGTATGGTCGCAGGTGTAGGACACCTACTTGCTGGGCAGAGGTTGGAGACTCAGAGCGGTTTGGATTGGATTTTGTTCAGGAGACCACTGAACAAATCAAAAATGATTAGGGATCGTCTGAAAAAGGCCCAAGATCGCCAGAAGAGTTATTATGATCTCAAGCATCGGCCTCTAGAGTTTGAGGAGGGAGATCATGTGTTTCTAAAGTTATCACCAGTTACAGGTGTGGGACGAGCCTTGGGAGTGAGGAAGCTGAGACCTAGATTTATTGGACCCTATCAGATTCTACGTAGGGTAGGACCGGTTGCCTACCAGCTTGCCTTACCTCCTCAACTATCCAATATACATGATGTATTCCATGTTTCTCAGCTAAGAAAGTATGTAGCTGATCCTTCTCATGTGGTTCAACCTGATGATGTTGAGATTCGGGAAAATTTGAAGACTCCGATTGGACCACTGAAAGTACTCGAGCGAGATGAGAAGAGGCTGAGGAACAAATCTATTCCTATGGTGAAAGTCCAATGGGAAGGAAGGACACCTGAAGAGTCCACTTGGGAGCGGGAAGATGAGCTTCTCCGTCAGTATCCTGAGTTTAAGGACAGGTACGTTCTTGATTTTGCGGACAAAATCGCTAAAAGGTGGGGTGACTATAATAGCCCAATAGAATTAATTAGCAAAATACATGTGATTAGATAATTAAGCATGTATTAGTGTGTAAAAATAAGTAAAATCCCTTATAAAATTAATTGGGGTCACTTTTGAGGAAAAAAGTGTACTCAGTGAAAATTAAGGGGTATAAATGGGTGTAGACAAAAGTGCCCGAAATATAAAAATGGAAGTAGAAATATTCCTAGAAAAATATTCCAGACTCTTGGGTAAAGTTTGGTAATTAATGGAGTTGAATACATAGATGAACCGATACCCACTTAACCTATGTTAAGTGACTTGAGTACAAAAGGACCCAAAGCCCCTCCCCATTCCCATTTGTGTGCGCAGAAGGGAAAGAAAAAGGAAAGAAAGAAGAAGAAAAGAAGGAGACGGCCGGAGAGTCGAGCAACGGGGCACAAACCCTAGGGGGATCAAATCTTGATGGTTTTGTGTGATTCCAAAGCCTAAACCACTCCAAATCTTCCCCTCTTTCACAATCCTAGCTTGGGTCTTGGTGGGGAGTTGTGTGGTTTGAGATTTCTCCTACCAAAGTTTTGACCCATTTGAGAAGTTGTGAGATTTAGGAGCTTCTACCTCCATGGAAGCTTGAGGAGTAACCAATCCTTAGTTGTGCAACCATTGGTGGTAAGATTCTACTCCTTGAACTCTATTTTCATGAGAAATGCATGATTGGGGGAGATGATGAATAGTGTTTAGGGTTTATGGTTATGTGAGTAAATGGGCTATGTTCTAGGAAGATTGAGGCCTAGAGTATGTTGAGAAAAATGCTAGGAATGACATTTAATCGGTGAAAATAAGTTTATATAGTCATATGATTTTGTTTGGAAAATTACAAAATTATGCATTTGACTATGATTTGGCTTGTTTTTGTAATCAATGGTTTGGTTTGGTTGATTGTTGATATTGTCCATGTGATGCTTAGGATTGAGGCATTTGGACCAACAGTGAGTAACCAACCATTGGAGCAAGCTATGGAGCTCGGTTAGCTCCGTGGGATTGATAATTATGTTGTAAAGATTGGTGAGGAACAAAGGTTAAGTTAGAAGCATTGAGGTAAGCCTTCGGACCTTGGGTGTAATTCCCTTTATTGTTCCACCAAGCCCTGAACGGGTAATGGTGTGTTGTTGTATATAAATGCAATGAAATATTGTAATGCTTTGTTATACGTATTTGCATGCTTTGGTGTGACATAGGATGGTGTTTCCCTATGTTGGTGTGTAGCATGACGATGCGTAAATCATACTTGGTAGTTTAGCTGGCCAGTAGGACTATTTGCATCTGAGTATCCTTAGGACAGCTCGAGAGCTCGAGGGATTTCTCCTGGAGATGTTTTGTACACTTGCATGAATATGTATTTGTTGCATTATTATTGTCATTGCTATTACACTGTTATTGAACTATGGGGTGGAGAGATGCTCTAAGGACCCCTGGTTTACTGGATATGTTCGTATATCTCACCCCGTGTTGTTGGGGACCCCCTTTCAGGAAAGGATGCTGCAGGAGCCTCTGATGGCAAGTGGCCATATTTGAAGTAGTTGATACATGAAGAGTTTCATCATTGTGATTAAGAATGCCATTTTGTAGTTCCTATATATAGGATTGTAAATGAAAGACAATTGTCATATGCATGCTATGTGTTAATTGGTTGGACTTAGCCTATGCTCATCCCCTTTGGTATCTCTTTTGCTGATGGGAGCCAAGGAGTTGATCATAGTGTTTTGTAGCTAAGTCCCATGATTTGTAATTGAAACTTGTAAACATGATGTAATGTTGTAATTATTGGGTATTTGCATATATGATGAAATGATATGCATGCTTCTCTTGTGTATGAGTATCTAGAGAGACTAGAATTCATGTATTGAAAGAATTATATGATGTAAATTAGGTGAAAGAAGACCTTTAGGTTGGAAAACCAATTTAAAACAAAGGTACCCTATCTTGTTGTCCAATTTTCGTATCCTATACGATAGATTTGGACCTTTGTGTCTTGATGGAAGTTGTAGATATGTTTCTTAGCTTTCCATAGAGACCAAGATTGTGTAATTTGGATAAGTATAACTAAAGTTATGGTTAAAATACCACAGGAAGGTCAAATTGCCCTGTTTTGGGTACACAGCCCTGTTGTCTGGCGCTATGGGCGCCAGACTGGCGCTAGGAGCGCCAACGGCCAAAATGAGGCAGTGGCGCTGGCGCTGAGGGCGCCACTGTGGCGCTGTCAGCGCGGGGGATCTGCTGCTTCAGCACCTGTCGCTTAGAAATCTCATAACTTGGGCTACGGTGCTCTGATTTGAGCGCGGTTTGAACCCACGCGTAACTAATGAAAAATTCTATAATATAATGGGCAAATGGAGACCATAATAAATGAAATGAAAGTATGGTATTAAGCTTTAAGTATGTTATTCCGCAATGTATTATGGTTATGGTCACGCAATTGGGTAATTTTAATTCGGCTTGTTTTAAAAGAAAAATTTAACCGGATTTTAATGGCACCAATGTGATTGTAACTGCGCTTAATATCATAAGTCAATGTTAACAAACCGGTTCTAGAACGGGGTGTTACATAGACCGAAACTTACTTGGGAGATGTAGTAAAACAAGATTTAATGGAGTGGGATATAGATTGGCGGACGGTATGCCTTAGAACGGAATGGAGAAAAGCTATAAGCATGGTGGAGGGTTAGACCCGTTGTTATTCCTATGTTCCAGATGGTCCTTTTTTAGTCCTTTTCCCCTTCATTTCCCCCTCTTCTTCTTTTCCCTTTCTTTTTTACTTTTATATATATATATATATATATATATATATTATTACTATTCTATTTATTTATTTTTATTTTTACTTTAATGTTTCTTTTTTCTACCTTTTTGTATCTTTCATTTGGGTTCATCTACCACCGACCCCAATTAATTTGGGATAAAGGTGTTGTTTATGTACGTTTTTACGTTTTAATGAAATTATACGTGTCAAAATATAAGTAAAAATATTTCTTAATAAAAGCGTGTAAGGATGTCGCTTAAAAACATAAAAAGGGTAGAAATATAAATTTTTATATTTTTACTTATGTGTGTGTGGGGGGTAGGATTTTTTGATACTTATGTCAAATTTTAAATTTGACATCTTATTTGAGAACATTTAGATAAAAAAAATCAATGATATCACATGCTTGGGAAAAAATAAAAATAAAAATTCTATGGTTTCCTTACAATCACTTGCCTCGTGTTATTTTTTCTTATCATTTATTTTCCTAAAGTTGTTTTGTTTTGGTCTTAGAATGATACAGTGGATGGTAATCTTTTGACTTTTGAGTGCCGATACAATATAGTCGCTTATCCAATTAACTAAAAAATTGCCAAAGAATTAATAATAATAATAATAATCAAGAGAGAGAGCAAATTCACTTGTGGCTTAAAATGAAATATTAATATTACATAGCCCCATGCACCATGGATGACAATTAATGCAGTATTTGTTTGATACATGAGGATAAAGGTTGTTATAGGATATATAAATGAGATGTGTCTGTCTACGGAGAAAGCAGCCGCAGATGGTAGTATGTCACTCTGCAAGAACAAACTACAATGAGTCAAGGGGGTGCTTGTTTGAAGGGACTAAGCCCAGTTTGTTTAGGCTAGCGTGAGGTCCATAATATGGATCGATAGCAATATTGAAATAAGCCTGTTACAGAGAGCTCGGGCTTTCATCAGCTTTACATAGATTGAAATATTAGCAAAATCCATTTACAAGATAGCATCTCCCACTTCTTCCTAGGTTTACGGGGGCTTCACCGGAAGCTTTCTTGCACTGTTGGGATTTTCCTTTTTTGAAACAAACGAGGGAGTAGAGATAGAACCCTTTTTTCCTCTTTCTAAAATCAATTCTTTATTGGCTTATTGCGATAAAATGGACAGTCTAACTTCATTTTAATAATATTAAAAGTTGTAGGGAATAAATAAAAATAAAAATCATAAGGGAATTATTAAACATTTCCTTTTTAAATATATATATATATATATATATATATATATATATATATGTGTGTGTGTGTTTTAATGTTTTTACCGTTAATGTAGAAAAGCTATCTATATTCGCTCCCAAAATGATGTCGTTTTAAGTTAAAAAATTAAAAAATTATAATAAAAAAGACTATTATAACTCTGAAACAAATTATAATTACAAAAATACTTTGATCTCCGCTTCAAAACGACTTCGTTTTGGGCCCAATGTAGATAAGTTATCTACATTGACTGTAGATAAAGCGAACCCTATAGTTTTTTGAGGCAGAGATCAAGGTATTTTTGTAATTATAATTTGTTTCAGGGTTATAATAGTCTTTTTCATTATAATTTTTTAATTTTTAACCCAAAATTATGTTGGTTTAGGAGCAAACGTAGATAATATATTTACATTCACCGTAAAAACATTAAAGCCATATATATATATATATATATGATAAAATCATTTCTGTGTATATCTACTTCAATATGTTTGGTTCTATCGTGTTGAACTTAATTGTGAGCAATTTCAATTGCAGCTTTAGTATCACAATGCTAGGCCATAAGTTGATCATAACATATCCCTAAGTCTTGTAGAATACTTTTGATCCACAATAATTCGCAAACCTATCTGTCATTCCTCTAAATTCTACTTCTGCACTCGATCTGACTACTACCTTTTGTTTTTCTCTTTTCCATCTTACTACTAGATTACCTTTCACAAAGGTAAAGCATCCTGAAGTGAACTGTATAGTGATTTTATCTCTAGCCGAATCTGAATATGTCTAGTTTTTAACCCCAAAAGTACTATTCTTTGGGAACAAAAGGCGTTTTTCGGGTGATCCTTTTAGGTACCTCAAGATGCGATACACATTATTCATGTGTTCTTCACTTGGAGCATGCATAAATCGGCTCACAACACTTATTGCATAGGAAATATCTGGTCTGGTATGTGATAGATAAATTAGTCTTCCTATTAGTCTCTGATATCTACCAATATCTTCTTTAACTTGATCGGGATAGATGCCAAGCATGTGGTTCATTTCTATTGGAGTTTCAACTGTTTTGCGAGCTAACATCCTTGTTTCTGTAAGGAGATCTATTAGATATTAGGTATAAGGGTAGTTTTGTATTTCAATGATATTTTACATTTCTCTTTTCTCTTATGCTCTTCTATATAAGAGCTCACTCATTGTACAAATGAATTACCACAATCAATGAAATCATCATTTTCCATTTACTCTCTTTTACCTTCTAATATGGTATCAAGAGCAATTTTTCATCCTCCATGAATGGAGGTTCCGCTGCATCATTTTTTTTCTTTTGGTTCCTTTCATCTTCTTTTTCCGTCACTTTTGCTTTCATCTTCTTTTTCAATTTGTGGTTTTCCAGATCTACGGGTCATCTCCATTGTCCTAGATCTGTGATTTCTTCATTGTTTTGGGTTATCATCCTCTCTCTACTGGGTTTTTCATCCAGTCCTGTGTCTCATTTCTTTTCTCTTTCTGTTGCAATTTTTTTTTCTTTCAGATCTGTTTCATTTTATTTTTTATTTTGCATGCATTTTTCGTTTTGCATCGTCACTGATCTATTTCGTTTGTTATCATTATTTTCCAGCAGCATCTCCTTCTTCTCTCTCCCATTGATTTTTGAATTTTCCAGATCTGGTTTTTCATCTGAATCTGTCTCATTTCTTTTCCCTTCTATTACATTTTTTTTTTCTCTTTCAGATCTGTTTCGTTTTTATTTTTATCTCTGACTGCGTTTATTCTCCGGCTGGATCATTTTTTTGTTTGTTTCAGATCTGGGAATTTTCCGGCTGCGTCTTCCTCTTTTCTGGTCATCCTCTCCGACCATGTGTTATTCTCCTGTCGCATCATCCATCTCTGTTGTTCCAGATCGTTCACATTCTCCGGCAGTGTTTCTCTTCTTCCGGTAATGTCTCCTTCTTTTCCGGTCATCATCTTCGATCGTGGCTGATTCTCCGGCCGCATCGTCCATTCTCCGACCGTGTCTTCCTTTTCTCCGGCCATTTCCGTTCTAGATCTGTGTTGCTTTCCAGATCTGCGTTTTGGTCATTTTTTTTCTTCTTCTCTGATATATTTTTATTTTCAGATCTGTCTACTTGTTCTCTTTCACTTCTCATTTTGCAGGTTTGTGAAGACTCATGGAGCTCATGGAATTTTTTTTTCTTATGTACCGTCGGTGGATGTTATTTGGTTTTGCCATTGTTTGGCTTTATTTTGGCTTCTTATTCAGGGGAGCATTGTTCATGTTGCTGAAGTTTATTTCAGAACAGTTGATTTTGCCGATGTCCATCCCGTCGGTTCAAATTAGGTTGCTGATGTCCATCCCAGCCCTATCTTCCTTTGCTGATGTTCATTCTAGCACATCATAGCTGATGTCCATTCCAGCACTATTTCTTTAGTAGCTTGATGATCATGTTATTTGGTTATTATGTTTTCTTGATTTTTCTTGTTCAAGATGGAAGTTCTCTTTGTTCACTCTCCATCTTGAGGGGGAGTATTAGATATTAGGTATAAGGGTAGTTTTGTATTTCAATGATATTTTACATTTCTCTTTTCTCTTATGCTCTTCTATATAAGAGCTCACTCATTGTACAAATGAATTACCACAATCAATGAAATCATCATTTTCCATTTACTCTCTTTTACCTTCTAATAAGATCCAATATGTATCTCCTTTGTGATAGAAAAATACCTTGACTTAATCTAGCAATTTCAATTCTGAGGAAGTGTTTTAATTGTCCTAGATCCTTCAACTCAAATTCGGTTGCCAAATATTCTTCCAACAATTTCATTTGACACAAATCATCACCAGTCAGAACCATATCATCATCATAAACTATCAACTTAGTTAATGAACAAAGTATGGTCTGCATTGCTCTACTTGTATCCAAATTTCTTCATTGCTAAGGAAAACTTGCTAAACCATGCTCTAGGTGATTGCTTAAGTTCATATAATGCCTTTTTCAACTTGAACACTACATTTCCTTTCAAGAAAGTTCCTTTCACACCTGGTGAAATTTCCATATATACTTTCTCTTCTAGATCACCATTCAAAAATACATTTTTTTTACATCAAATTATTCTAGATACTCTTCCTTGTTGACTGCTAAAGACATCAAAATGCAAATCGTGTTGAGATACTGGTGTGAAGGTTTCTTGATAATCAACTCCAAATTTTTGTATGTAACCTTTGGCAACTAATCTGACTTTATACATCAAGGATTCCATCTGCTTTAAGTTTCACAGCAAATACCTATTTGCACTCAGTCGTCATCTTTCCTCTACGTAAAGGTACCAAGTCTCATGTTGAGTTTTTCTTAATGCCTCCATCTCCATATTCATGGCCTCCTTTCTTTTTGGATCCACTAATGCATCCTGCCCATTGTTAGAAATAGATATACTAGATAATTTATTAACATATAGACCATATGATTTTGACAACCTATGGGTGTATACATAGATGCTAATAGGATATTTGGCATTTGCCTTCAGGTCGGGCTCATATAATTGTTTTGGTGTATCTTTTGTGTGTCTTTGGGATTTTCGTATTTGTGTGTCGTCTGATGTCCAATCCCTTTATTGGCTAAGAACTGAACAAACAAGCCATTCATATACTCCATGCCATTGTTAGATTGTAGAATTTGGCTTTGACTCTTGTATTGTGTGTGCACCATATTATAAATTTTTTGAAAAGCCAAGAAAACATCCCCTTTCTTGTGTAACAAAATCAGCCAAGTCATACAAGTACATTCATCAATGAAAGAGACATAAGCCTTAGAAAAAGAAGGAACTTTAGCATGGCCCCATACATCAGATGAACAACTTGTAAGAGAATAGAACTTTTAATAATGTTTGTAAAATAAGGAATCATATGGCTCTTAGTCAATTCACAAGTGCTGCACTCAAAGGCAGCATTATTAAAAGTAGAAAACAACCTAGGAAACAATTTTTTAAGATATCCAAAAGAAAGGTGTCCTAGACTACGATGCCAAATCCAAATTAAGTCCCTATCCTTATCTGGAATAGTTGTAGCACATGCACGAGCCAATGAGTGTGAACCCACATCAGTCGTGTCCAGAAAATAAAGCTGACCACATTTAATACCATAACTAAGTATCATACATAGTATCAAGGCCAAAATGTTATGGTACAGTTAAGGGTAGAAGTAAGTTGACTCACTGAAAGTAAATTATATTCCAGAGAGGGAACAACCAACACATAATGAAGTGACAAAGAATTAAATGCAAGGAACCTTAACAATGATAATAGAGGTACCCCATTAGTAGTAGTCTAGCAGAGATAACAAGTTGTGACGAATTTTCAAAATTGGACAACAAAGAAGAGTCTCTAACCATATGGTCTGAAACACCTGTATCAATAATCCATATATTGTTTCTCAACAATGCAAAGAGTACAAGAGGCTTACTAATATACCTTTGTGAGAAACATTGGCTGTGGGAATAGGGACATTACCGTCAGAAGCAGTGGTCATAGCCTTGACAGGGATATTTTTTCTGGGCTTCTTCATGAAATCTCACCACATAAGATAATCAATTACGTCATAGTAATGTTGCTTAGAATGATTAGATTCACCCCAGTAAAAGCACACAAATGAGGAGGATCGGCCAAATGACTAGTCTTTGCGAGGCTTCCCAGAGTTGGAAGGTTGTCGCACACGAGATTGATGAGCCACCAAGGCTGAGCTTTCAGCAAAGACTTTTGGGGATTCCCATAGTTTGCCGTTGTTGACACTCACGACGAGCATAGGTATACGAACTTTCAAATCCAACTTAGGATCTTTTCAAAGGATTTCACCTTAGACCTTATCATATTCATGGTCACCTGCAACCTGGCTATGACAGAATGCATGGAGTCAATGAGTCAACTCTTCACTCGCTTGTTCTCAATTATCCAGACATCATAGGACAGGTCATCAGGTTTAGGCTTTTTCATAGCACCAGTGAGATAATCGAATTTGTTTCTAGCCTCAATTCGCATATCCATGAGTTAGGACCAAAGGGGATAATTTGAGTCATCAAGGACGATTTTGAATGATGATTTTCAGAGAGAGGGCAGGTGACTATGGAGGGGTGATTTCGGGGTCGGTGTTTTGATTTTCCATGAGAAGAAAGAAGGAGAATAACAAAGGGAAATTAGGGATTTTGAATGATAAGAAAAAATTGTGGCTGGAAAACGCAGAATGAAAATGTTGTAGAAACGGGTACGGGTGGGTTGTTTTATTGAAGGGGAAATGGTGGGAAAATACGATATGGCTCTTTTAAGTAAGTAATTATCCCTTTCATGGATCAGAAACTGTTGAGATCCCTTAGAGCTAGCTTTTGGGGTGGTGTATCCCAAGGTTCTTTTACATGGTATCAGAGTCGATCCTCCCCGCCCCCCACTTTCTCTTGTGGACTCTCTTAGCACAGGTAGGTTGGGCCTGTTGCATCATCCACTCTTCAAGCCCAATGAGCTCTCGTGTGAGGGGGTGTGTTGAGATATATAGTCTCACATTGGTTGTATGGACAATAATGTGACCTTTATATGGCCTTGGGCACTCCCACCCTTAGAGCTAGCTTTTGGGGTGGTGTATCCCAAGGTTTTTCACATGGTATCAGAGCCTTAGTGTTCGATCCTCGCTGCCCCCCACTTTCTCTTGTGGACTCTCTTAGCACAGGTAGGTTGGGCCTATTGCATCATCTACTCTTCAAGTCCAATGGGCTCACGTGTGAGGGGGCGTGTTGAGATATGTAGTCTCACATTGGTTGTATGGGCAACTAAGGTAAAGTTTATAAGGCCTTAGGCACTCCCACCCTTTGAGCTAGCTTTTGGGGTGGTGTATTCCAAGCATGTCAAAGAACCTTGGGATACACCACCCCAAAAGCTAGCTCAAAGAGTGAGAGTGCCCAAGACCTTATAAATTCCACATTAGTTGCCCATACAACCAATGTGAGACTATATATCTCAACACGCCCCCTCACACGAGAGCCCACTGATCTTGAAGGGTGGACAACATACAAACTCACCTACATGTGGAAATTCCACTACAAAGAAAGTGAGAGACGGTGAGATTTCAAATGCATACCATGAAAAAAAATCTTGGGAGTCACCAACACTGGTGCCAAGTCAAACGAATAGATCTGCAGAATATATTATTCTCATATGATATTATCATTCTCAACTAAGGTTTTGTATACACATAATTCAATTTTCAACTAACACTGAATCAATGGGAGTTGTTGCAGTGAAATAACAACTAACTACAATGCTAAAGTATCTCCTAAAAATCCTATTTACAACAATAAGGTATTATCCAAATAACATTCTAAACAAAACAGGTTTTTGAATTCAAACTTCAAATTTAACAAGAATCACTCAATAATAATTTCTGGCTGGCTAAGGCTACCGATATCGTCGACACCGCAACCATTGGAAGGTTTCACTATATGAACCTCAACCAAGACAAAGCTCCCATGGTTGTTTCCCTGGAGTAAGCTATACTTTGGAGGTTCAGAAGATTCGTGTTTGGTTGCATTTGTAGTTGCCACATGAGGAGTGACATTTTTACAGCACTCTTTACCACACTTTTCCACACTAAGAAGCCCTTGGTTCTCCTCATCATTATTACTTTGCTTGTCAAGTAGAGTTATGGTCTTATCTTCCAAGAAGGTGCCATATTTAGACTTTGTAGATTCTCTTTCATACTTTGGTTTCTCTTGTAAAATCAACATGCTATTGAGAATCACAAGTAAACAGGTCCCTACATCAGCCAACACAGCAAGCCAAACTATTGGGTATCCTGCAATTGCTAATACCAGTATGGCACTCTTGGAGACAACTGAAATAATGACATTCTCAATGAGCTTTCTTGTAGTTTTTCTAGCTAGCTTAATGGCTTCAGGTATTTTTCGAATGTCATTTGACATGAGAATTGCATTGCCTGTCTCATTTGCAAGAGCTGAACCAGATATTCCCATTGAGATACCAATGTCAGCTGTAGCTAATGCAGGTGCATCATTCATGCCATCTCCAACCATGGCTGTTAGCCCATCTTTCTTGAAACTCTCAATAATCACTGCCTTTTCCTCAGGTAGAAGTTCTGCATGAACAATGTCTAGAGCATGGTTCAACTGCAGAGGATAAGTCAACAATTTTCTTAAGTTCGAAGTTTTAATATATGTCACAACAAGCAGCATTAATGACCAAAACAGTAGAGAGATGATATTTTCTGTTAATAACAAAGTCTATTAAAAAAAACACATTTGTGAGAGAAGATTGTTGTGATTAAATGGAGTATTGGTTACTATGAGCATACCTGACTCTCAACATACTTAGCAGCTTGAGTGCTATCTCCTGTTAGCATGGCTGATCTCACACCTAATGACTTTAGCTCTTCTATTGCATCCAAAGCACCTGATCTGCAAGTATCAACCAGGCTGAAGACTCCAACCAGAGTTGATCCCCTCGGGGTTGAAATTTCTTGACTTACTAATTGCACATAACAATCAACTATAAATATAATATAAATAGATTAATTGAATTATAGTACATAAACTATCACATAAATAAGAAAAATGGAGCATAAAGGGTATTGAAATAAACTTGAATTGTTTCCTAAGAGGACTTCAAATACACTTTTTGAGTTACTGATGAATTATAAACTACTACTGCTATAGGCTACGAACTATGTTAATGGCTACTTTATACGTACAAGAATATGAAGAACTATAATAATAATAATAAATAAAAAACCTAGAAAATGTATGGAAAAATGTCTGAGAATAGTTCTGGTAACTTGTGTCCTGTTGCGGGTAAAGATTGTGTAGTGTTGAAGATCCTTTGCAACGTTAACATGAACTCTTATTTATAGACTAGTATGATAAGCCCTCCAGGGATTAAGTTTTATCTATTCTAAGAGAATTTGATCTTTAATATAAGAGATAGGACTTAGATGAACATAAGTTTTGGGTACATAAAGGAAGAGTTGGGTGAAATCAATCCCTAACATTTATTTCTTATTGTTAATTATCGTTTAGTTGTGTACTTCTGCATGCATTGTGAACTAAAAAGTTTAAACAAGTCTAATTACTGCAATTACAAGTAGTAGTTTTTAGAGCTCCCTTCATTTCAAATCCACACTAGAAAGCATACAAGAATTAATTTTGAAATTAAAGATACAGTTTTAAAATCACCTTTTCCACAGCCTGCTCTGACACCAATTCTCGTATTGCCTACATATATATCCTTCCCATCAATTGCCCCAAAAATTCCTTCCCCCGGAAAATTTTGAAAATTCTCCACATTTTCAGGGATGGGTTTGATAGAATGCAACATTCCATATTCCACTAGTGCAGCTGCCATAGGATGACTTGATTTACTCTCAATACTTGAAACCCTACAAAATTTTCATTAACCAAATCAAATTAGTCTTGAATTATAAATTCTCCAGACACAATGTATTAACTGTCTAATGTTTAATTGATAAAAGTTACCAGTACAATAAGGCTTCTATGCTAATGTCATCTGCAACAACAGAAAAATCTGTCACAGAGAACTCTCCTCTTGTTATTGTGCCCGTTTTATCGAAAGCCACTGTCTTAATTCCAGATAGTGTTTCAATATAATCTCCACCTTTCAGTAATAATCCACTTATTGCAGCTTTTGTTAGAGCACAAAAGATTGTAACAGGTGTGGAGAGGATGAGAGCACAAGGGCATGCACTCAATAAAACCACAATTGCCAGATGAAACCAAGGATTAATATCAGGAACTCCTAATACAGCTGGAACCACAGCAATGCTAGCTGAAATCAAGATAACCACTGCAATAGTACATATATGAATGAAAATGTCAGTATTTACTATTACAATGTAGGTCACAAGAATATTTATCAATCAAAGTATCAAACTTAGAAAGTGAAAATAACAATTTGAAAAGTACATTTTTTTTTCCTCACTTCCACAAAAAGAAAAGAGTTGGTGTATTTACTTAATACTTACCTGGAAGATAGTATTTTGCAAAATTATCTATGAATCTTTGTGTTCGAGATTTTCTGCTAGAAGCCTCTTCAACAAGTTTTGACATTCTTGCCACCACTGTGTCATTTGCCAACACTGTAGTTTTCACACTTATATATCCTGGAATGATAAGTACCCAAAATCATTTTAGGAGAAGTATTGTTTTAGGAGACAAAACAAAAGAGATGAAAATTAACTAAATACTTAACCATTCAGATTAATAGTTCCAGCCCAGACTACTGAATCTAACTCTTTGGTAACAGGGAATGATTCTCCTGTTAACATCTTTTCATCAACTTCACACTTTCCTTCCACCACGACTCCATCAAGAGGAATAGAATCTCCAGCCTTGACAGCTAGGATGGTGTTGATCTCAACATCACTGACATCGACACGTTCCCCAGTCTCAGCAACAACAGCCTTTTGAGGAACCATGCTGGTTAAAGAGGACATTGCAACCGTTGCCTATGTATGTAAAAAAAATATAGACTTAGAACTCAAATGTAACCTGGTACAAAAAGTTGGATTAAAATTTCTGCAATATAGCAGGAAGCTAGAGTATATTAATATGTACACTAAAGGCGCACAATTTGGGGACTAATCAAGTAGTAAGAGCTATTGAAGTGAGAAAAATAAAGCAAAATGTCAAGGAGAAAGGTGGAAGTGATTTCACCAAACCTTGTGAGTTGCCATTGTCTCAAGCCATTGAGCAATGGAGAACAGGAAGATGATGACTCCAGCCTCCCAAAAATCTTGTATAGCAACAGTACCACACACTGCAAGATATGAATGGTGAAGCATAACAGAACATTCCATCATATATCAGAGACGCATACATGTTTTTTCCATTCATCTGAAAAAGTATTCTTTTATTCTTTGGCAAGTAAACTACAAGTTAACTGTAACAAAAATATAATATAAAAGTTAAAACCATTAATACAGCCTTCATCGAACAACTTAAGTTTTTGGGTTGAATTGACACTCTATAGAGTCTGTGTGACCAAGTGGTCAAGAGTTTGATCCTCACCGCCCTCATTCCCATCACATAATTATATATTATATAGTTTTTTAGCACAGGTAAATGAGAATTGTGCAATCTCACCCTTCAAGCCTGACTAATCAATAAATATATAATTCAAATCAAAGTATTACCCATATGTAGAATATGTTACCTGACAATAGAACCAGAATGTTGATATTAAGAGTAAGAGCCCTAATGGAAGCTATGGCCCTGAATAGAACTCTAGGGAAGCCAATGACAACAGAACCAAGAGCCAACCATCTCAAAGGGGGATATATATACTTCAAGAAAGAAAGTGCTAGTAACAAGCCACACGCTATAGTAGATAAGTCTGGCCATTTTTTTTCATTGTTGGTCTCTCCCTGTGGCTTCAAACTAGCTTCAAGTCTTGCCATATTCAGTGCATCAGCTGACACAATCACATAAATTAAGATCAAGACATTCAGGTTGTGTCTATTTGAAAAAGAAAAAGAAAAAAATGACTTTCATGCATATATTTTTCACCTCATTCTTGATATTTAGGGACAGAAAATATTCTAAAACAAAATACATATTTCAGTGAATGGAAAAGATATATAACCTTAGCTAAAATGTAACTAAGGACTCAATAACTAATAACAACAACAACAATAATAATAAAAGCTTATGGTAGGTAATATTAGATCATTTAATCCATGAACATACTGTGAAAGCATAGTTCATGGAAAGCATAGACTAACACACCACATAAATCCAAGTAATAAAGGAAGCTATGAGCTATCACAAAGAAATAGTCAACTTTTCTCATAATCATTTTAGAAATTCAAATGGATGCCTGATTTGCCAATTCATGTTGTATATTTTGCACCAAAGGAAAGTTAAAAGAAAATTAGCATACAACTCACCTATTTGTGAATCAGAAATTAAGAGAACATCATGGACCACATTGACTGTTTTGGTAGGGACTATCACAGAGATGTCTTTTACTCCATGAAGAGGCTTCAAAATTCTTTCAACCAGTTCCGCTTCTGTAGCACAACACAATCCCAACACTTCAAAGTTGCTTCTCTTCATATTTTCAACCATTTTTTTTTTCACTCTGCGTTTCAAAAGGAAAAACAAAGAAGAAACAAGATCTAGAGCATGCAAAACTTGAATAGAAGACAATAGGAGTTGGTGCCTTCTCTAGTTCAAGCTTCTCTAGTTACATATGGTCTTTTTTAATTTTTTTCTTCTTCTTCTTCTGAATCTTCTGAGTTTTAGAAATATTATAAGGAAAAGGTTATACTGCGTAATTTTCTTATTAAACACTTATGATTTAGTAGTAACAAATAGTAAGAAAATTAGACAATAATATTTCTCATACTATAAATAAGAAGTAAACTCTCAAATTTAATTTTGAAAATTTTAGTGGTGCAAATATTAGTTTTAAATTTTTAAATTTTTCAAATATGAAACTTATTAATTATTTTTTTTAAAAATATTTTATCTAAGTATCAAATGACAGACATTTATAATCTTTAGATGTCTTAATAAAATATGAAATTGTAACGTTAACACGGTTGAAGTTCCTTTCCTATTGCAAACTATTTTTTTTCTTTTTCTTTTTTAATTTCATTTGCGTCAGACTTTGATTGTAAGTTACGAAAACCCAAGGACCAAATCAATCATGTAATTTTTTTTTTTTTTGGTAAACATCAATCATGCAAATT
>JAVKPL010004286.1:0-21301 GCA_032173675.1 Gastrolobium villosum
TTTAATATTTCCGTTATACGTTTTTGTAATAAAGTGTAATTTAATTCTTCCGTTTCTGTAATAAGTGTAATTTAATTTTAACGTTATGTTTTCATTAGAAGGATATTTTCGTAATTTGTGCGGAAACCCTAATTGGCTGCTATTTAAAGGGGTCCCCTCCACACATTCAGAGAAGGCTACACCATTCCACACAATTCAGAAGAAGGTCGACGGCTGCGCTCAGGAGGATTCTTCCACGGATCTCTTCTTCATCTCCTTCTCTTCTATTTTATGTTTTCATTTGAATATTGGATTCTAGCCATGATAATGGTTGGCTAGAACCTCTTTGCTGTAGTTAGGGTCACGAACCCTTGTGAACCCCTGATACAATGGATTGAGTTTTTATTGATATATTTATCCTTTGAATTTCGTTCTATTCTGATCGTATTGTTATTGTTATTATTAGATCCGATCAATCTAGTAAGTAATAATAAATCTGAGGATTAGGGCCAACAAGAGGGATCTGAGGTCTTTAATCCAGAAAGGGGATAGAACGACGGTATGAACATGATCTAGACATAGACATGATTCATATTGTAGATGTTTTAATTATCGATCTTTATGCTTGATCTCATATAGGGCACCTCAAGGAATTAGGGTTCTATATGAGATTAAAGGGTTAATTCCTCAAGGGATTGAGAATTAACTATTGATACCTTTATCTGATAATTATCTAATTTCACGATTTATATATTAATATTTAACTTAATCCAGAGTAAAAGGTGGGGATCATTGGTGAGTGTTCTCTAACTGCAGCGTTTTTCTCACATATTCAAACCCTTATATTATTTCTTTATTTTTCAAAAAGAACAAAAACAAGTCTTTTTATTTTACAAATCAAATTCCCACACAATCCTGACATTCGTGACAAAAACTTCTTGGAAGATTTAATCTTAAAAAGAAGATTTTAATTGATTTAGACACACTCTCTGTGGATACGAACTTTGACTTATCATTGTATTACTTGCGCGATTCGGTACACTTGCCGACTCACGTCAAGTTTTTGGCGCCGTTGCCGGGGAGTGTTTTTCTAAAATCAATTAATCTTGATTTTAAAGATTAAATTGTTTTTATTTTTAATTTTATTTTTGTTTTGAATCTGTGCTATTAATCTTTTCTCTGAAGTTGTATGCAAAGCAGTGCTTTTCTAAGGAGAAGCGAACGAATTGCTCAAAGAGAGAAGGAGAGAAAAAGGGCACAGACAACTCTCATTCCAGTGGCTGAAACCCTAGAGATGGCTGCCCCTAATCAGAATGCTGATCCTAGGATGAACACCATCCTCACACCTATCTTTAACAGGCCCAATGCTGGAATTGTTCCACCAGAACTTGGGAACAATCAATGGGAGCTCAAGGCCAACATCATTCAGTTGGCCGAGAGAGAAAAGTATGGAGGAGAGGACAATGAAGATCCTCACAGATTCGTTGACAGATTTTTACGAATCTGTGACTCTACAAAACCTCCACATGTTTCTGATGATGCAATACGATTGAGACTTTTTCCTTTTTCTGTTAAGGAAAAAGCTCTTGATTGGGTGGAAAGACAACCTGCTGATAGCATCATTTCTTGGGAAAACTTGTCTGAAAAATTCTTTGCAGAGTTCTTCCCCATGGAGAAATACAACAACATGGTGAATGATATCACCTCCTTCAAACAACAATTTGGAGAGACCATCTGCGCTTCTTGGAATAGATTCAAGGCCCTCATGAGAAAGGTTCCTCATTATAACCTATCTCAAGGGGACCAAGTGAGAATCTTTTTCAATGGTTGTTTACCGGAGACGAAATTGGTCATTAATACTGCAGCAGGCGGTTCTTTGGGTGATAAGCTAGCTTCAGAGTCATATCATCTGATTGACAAGTTAGCTAAAAATGAGAATGAAACATCTACAAGGACAGGAAAAAGGGAAGCAGTGCCACTCAATGATAATAATGCAATGCTGGCAGAGCAAAAGTTGTTATCACAACAAATGTCTAATCTGAATGCAAAGTTTGAGAGGATGCAGCTTTCTAAAGTTCAAGCAAGTGCAGTTGTTCTTGACTGTGAATATTGTCATGAAGATCATGACACCAATTCTTGTTCTACATTGATGTCTTCAGATTCTGCTCAACAGTTGCAGGTAAATGGCATTTGGTATGATCAGCGCCCTAATCAGCAAAATTTCTCAAGGAATCAAAATAATTCTGCTGGCGGTAATAGTTACCAAAGGAAGAGTTATCAAGGTACTGGTTTAGATATGACATCTGACAACTATCTAAAGCCACCACCTATTCCAAAAAGAGAGCCTTCCGACTTGGAGCGTTTAGTAGGAACATTAGCACAAAGTACTAACGCTTTCATGGAAGAGAGTATGGCTAATCAAAAAAGTACCAATGCTTTCATTGAGGAAAGAAGAGCTGAGTCCAGGAACACTAAAGCTTCAATCAAGAATCTGGAATATCAGATTGGTCAACTGGCCCAACAGTTATCTGATAGAGCTCCAAGTACCTTTCCTGGTAACACTACTACCAATCCCAAGGAAAATTGTATGGCAGTTATAACTAGAAGTGAGAAAGTGGTATCATCCCCACCAAAACCTATAGAAGAGGAAGAGAAGGTTGAACAAGAGGAGAAATCTGAAGAAGAAACTGAAAAATCTCCTGAAATATTGAAACCGACTGATGATGTGAAGGAGCCAGCTACTCTTCCAAAAGAAAAATTTGAACTTAGTGAAGAGTATCTTATGAAAATGGCACCTTATCCTGGAAGGTTGAAGCCAGAATTAAAAGCAAAAAGTTATGACAGATTTCTTGATCTTTTCAAGAAATTGCATGTGAACATCCCGTTTGCTGAAGCATTGGCTAATATGCCAAACCATGCAAAATTCATGAAGGATCTCCTTTCCAGGAAGCATAAGCTACAAGAGTGTCAAACAGTTGCACTTACTGAGGAGTGTAGTGCTATTATTACCAAGAAGGTCCCGCCTAAGCGTAATGATCCAGGGAGCTTCAATATCCCTATTGAAATTGGGAACACAAAAATCAGTCGGGCATTGTGTGATCTTGGGGTTAGCATTAATCTGATGCCTCTTTCTGTTTACAATTCCTTGGGGATTACCGAGTTGAAGCCTACTCAAGCATCTTTACAACTTGCTGATAGATCCTTAAAGAAGCCAAGTGGTATAGTCGAAGATGTCCTTGTAAAAATTGACAAGTTCATCTTTCCGGCTGATTTTATTGTGCTTGATATGGAGGTAGAAAATGAAATGCCTCTCATATTGGGTAGACCTTTCCTAGCCACAGCCCGTGCAATGATTGATGTTGAAAACGGGAAGCTTGAACTAAGGATGAATGATGAGACCGTTACCATCAATGTCTTTGATTCTTTAAAACAGTCTTCTCACAAAGATGATTGTTTTAGTCTGGAAATCTTAAAGGAAAAGCAAAGTGTAGCGGTTGAAGTTTCTAGAAGAGCAGATGATGAAAATGGTGCCACGAAGGTGGAGTTGAAGGAGTCTCCTAAAACTTTAAGAGATATCTTCTTGTGTAACAAGGTAGTGACTGAAGCACTGAAGGAAGAAAAGACTGAATTGAAAGACAAAGATCCCTCTGCTCATACCAATAAAATTCTAAATGAGGATGATGGCAAACATGAGAAGAAACCCCAAGGGAGGAGTCATCCTACAATGAAGAAGGTAGTGAGAAAGGAGGTGATCAAACTCTTTAATAAGAATTGGAAGAGACACCAGAAGCTAAAGTTTGACAAGAGACATAGAGATTCTATCTCTCAGAAGAATCAAAGCTTCAAAGAGTTTCTAACATGGCTCCATGGTTTGGGCCAAATCTGGGAATGGTGGCTCCAAACACCAAGGCAGCCAATACCACCAGATCCTCCATTTGTTGAGTCATCCCACGCTGCTAAGTGGGATGAAATGGAGGTTTGACTTTATCTCCTTGCTGATGGAGATTTTTGTACATTAGTTTATTTTTCTGTTTTGTATTTTAGTTAGTATATTTTTCTCTGATGTTTTAATGTGCGCATTATAGTCTCTTCTATATGCCACTGTTTGTTCCATTGTGCAGGTTTTCCTTCTTGTGGTTTAATTATTGCTGAGGACAGCAATGCTCTAAATCTGGGAATGGTGGGCTTGTGCCTTAGAACTGCAATTCTTCTATCAGGGGAGATATCCTAACTCTTTTCATTTTCTTAGTATTTTTATAGTTATTTTGTGTGCTATATCATTAAAAAAAAAAAAAAAAATTGGAAAAGAGAAAAATCCAGTGAGTCTACGCTTGAAGCGTAGAACTCTACGCTTCAAGCGTAGAGCAGATCAAAAGGAACAGTGGGTCTACGCTCCAAGCGTAGAACCCTACGCTTCGAGCGTAGAAAAGGTGAGTAAACAGAGGCTGAGCGCTCCAAGCGTAGGAAATTTAAGAGGTCAGTAGTCCTACGCTTCAAGCGTAGAACCCTACGCTTGAAGCGTGGGATTGGAATTCGGAAGGTCAGAGGCAGAGGGTCTACGCTTCAAGCGTAGAACATGAAAAAAAAATTTCTGAATCAAGGGAGATTTCTAAACCTATCTGTCTTAATTTCTTTTGTTATTTCTGTTTTGATATTCTCTGAGCAACATACCTGGATTTGTGTTATCTATGTTAGCTACTCACGCAATAAGATGATTAAATCTTAGAGAGCATATAAGATACTGTGTGAGAAGTCATAATGAATAAATGTATGAGTAATGCATTGAAGAATAAGACTAATTATTGCTCGTTTGATTGAATTCTTTGTTGAGAGTTACAGTTGATATGTGATGATAAAGGGAATTTAGATTCTAGTTTGATTGCACAGCCGTGAGGTTTGAGCCTATACAGTAAATTTTCTTTGTAGAGAGACCTCACTGTGATAATACTCTAGAACTTGATCTGTTTCTCTGTAATGCATGCATGATCTGAAATGATAAAGGCAATTCTTTCTTGTTAACTACTTGGCCAAATAACTGTCCTAAAAAAAAAAAAAAAATAAAAAATTCCCATTTGCTAGCCCCTTTGAGCCTTAGCGTATTGTTTTCAACCATAAGACACTTGACTTCTTTTTATACCTTGAATGAGATTGAAGCACTGATTATAGAAAATTCAAGGAAAAAAGTTCACAGAAGTTAAAGTGATGGCAAAAACAAAAGCTGAGACCATAGAGAAAAAAAAACAAAATGAAAAGTTGCATAGCAACGGAAAAAGCATGAAAAGGTCAAGAAAAGAAGACAACAAAGAGAAGGGAGAGTATGAATAGAAAGGAAAAGAGTAATTGTGTTTGAGCATGAACAACTAGTTGTGTTTCAATCTCATATACAGTAAAAATTAGTCACTTGCCCAAATATTCATACCTTAGCCTAAGCCAAGTTACAACCTTGCAAAGACCTTTAGATCTAATTATGCATGTGTTACATATTCCTCATTCTTGGGAACTTGAGAATAGGATCAAGCCTATGGTAGTCTTATTGCACTGATGAAATGAGAGTTTAAACCCAATATACAAGAGTGAAAAGTGCAGTGATTATCTTCGTAAGGAGTGATCAAGCTAGATTCTAATTCCTTATGCAAGAAATTGATTACTGAAATTCTCAACTTTGAATTCATTCATGCATAGCATTATGACTTTGAATCTCTTCAATATAGGAAAATGCATTAGTGACATACATTCTTCTCACAGGTCTTATCATTGCTGCCTAATGTTTGATCTTATTTATTGCTGGGGACAACAATATCTAAATCTGGGAATTGTTTGATATGCCTTCATCATATAGATATTTCAGAGTTAAAAGAATAAGGATTTGACAGTAATTCAGTAATAAAGGTTATTATTTTTAATGAATTATTAACAATCCATGTTCAGACACACTTTCACTGATTTTTCTATATTTTTATAGGTTAAGAGGTGAAGAAATTCAAAATTTGAAAAACAAAGAAGGGAAGACCGCGCGAGAGATCGAACAAGGCGCCAGAGGATCGCACCATTATTGAATTCAGAATTTGAATTCAAAATCTGAATTCAAATCTGATTTATTTTAATATTTCCGTTATACGTTTTTGTAATAAAGTGTAATTTAATTCTTCCGTTTCTGTAATAAGTGTAATTTAATTTTAACGTTATGTTTTCATTAGAAGGATATTTTCGTAATTTGTGCGGAAACCCTAATTGGCTGCTATTTAAAGGGGTCCCCTCCACACATTCAGAGAAGGCTACACCATTCCACACAATTCAGAAGGAGGTTGACGGCTGCGCTCAGGAGGATTCTTCCACGGATCTTCTTCTTCATCTCCTTCTCTTCTATTTTATGTTTTCATTTGAATATTGGATTCTAGCCATGATAATGGTTGGCTAGAACCTCTTTGCTGTAGTTAGGGTCACGAACCCTTGTGAACCCCTGATACAATGGATTGAGTTTTTATTGATATATTTATCCTTTGAATTTCGTTCTATTCTGATCGTATTGTTATTGTTATTATTAGATCCGATCAATCTAGTAAGTAATAATAAATCTGAGGATTAGGGCCAACAAGAGGGATCTGAGGTCTTTAATCCAGAAAGGGGATAGAACGACGGTATGAACATGATCTAGACATAGACATGATTCATATTGTAGATGTTTTAATTATCGATCTTTATGCTTGATCTCATATAGGGCACCTCAAGGAATTAGGGTTCTATATGAGATTAAAGGGTTAATTCCTCAAGGGATTGAGAATTAACTATTGATACCTTTATCTGATAATTATCTAATTTCACGATTTATATATTAATATTTAACTTAATCCAGAGTAAAAGGTGGGGATCATTGGTGAGTGTTCTCTAACTGCAGCGTTTTTCTCACATATTCAAACCCTTATATTATTTCTTTATTTTTCAAAAAGAACAAAAACAAGTCTTTTTATTTTACAAATCAAATTCCCACACAATCCTGACATTCGTGTCAAAAACTTCTTGGAAGATTTAATCTTAAAAAGAAGATTTTAATTGATTTAGACACACTCTCTGTGGATACGAACTTTGACTTATCATTGTATTACTTGCGCGATTCGGTACACTTGCCGATTCACGTCATAAGGCAAGGGGTCCTCAAGGATCTTCCACCCCAAGCTCACCTACATGTGTAATATAAGTTCAAAAACAGTATTTACAATATAAGTTCCAAAATTATGCAGTGCAACAGATATTCATGCCATGTGTGTTTATAAATCTACTGGCCAGAGAAATGCAGGAATACGTCTATACCCACATAAGTACAAGGAACACCGCTTGCACCTCACCCACAGCCTCACCATCTTGTATGTGCTACATACTCAGGCTTACCGTATAGGTGGACACCACATGCATATCATAAAAGCACATTGCATATAATAGCTCAACAGCATTTCCAAAACATCAAAGCATGTAACACAGCATGCATAAACCACATCCCCATGGGACATGGTGGAACCACAAAATGGCTAAACCGAGGACACGAAAGCTTACCTTGCAAGCTAGCTATCCAAGCCAAGAGTCCAACCACTCTCAAGTTCAAACACAGCAGTATCACAATCTGATATGGACCAATAATATATCATTAATTATGCAGCACAAGCATACAACTTAAAGACTACGCCTTTCCTTTACGTTTTACGTCTTAAGGCTTCCAACAAAGCCATAAGCCCTTAATCATGTGATTCTGACTTAGTTCATTAATTACAGAAGTTCAACTTCCTTAATCTAGGGTCCACAAACCCCCAATAGCTTACTGTTCATATAGCACAGCTACTGTTCTGCAAAATCCCAAGATATCCGAATATTACCAGGGACATATCCGGATATGCAATATCCGAATATCACACTGACAATATCCGGATATACCATATCCGGATATCCAGATCCCTCATCCGGATATCAATATCCGGATACCATATCCGGATACAGATATCCGGATATCTGTTCGAAAAATACCCGGATATCTCACGACAGAATGCAATTTCTGCATTTCGTGAATATCCAGTCCAAAGGTTCAACTTTTAATCAATTACAGGCACTTAAACATGCATTTCTAGGTGTGTTTAACCTTCCCCACCCTTAAGTTATCAACTTAGTTAAATACATGCATCAAGGTTCCATTTTTAAGCATTAAAACACATGATCATGGTATGTGGAACTCACCAAGGCTCAAAAATAGAATGGACAGTGCTCATGGAGCTCTCCAGCAACTCCTCAAACACAGACCAAGTAGGAGCACGAAAATGGCACCTCCAATGTGGGTTCTTGCATCCCAAGATGGCACTTTGAAGCTCAAAATGACCACAACAAGGTAGCCATCACTCAGGCTCCAAACTCAGCCTCACAACCTAGCCAACACAGCTCCCTAAACTCAGAAAGATGGCAACAATGCAGCCTTAAGGTTACTCTCACCCTCCCCAAGTGTTTAGAATGGTGACACAAGCATCAAAGGTGATAACTTGGCCAAGAATGGAAGAAGAGGAATAATGGAACAGTGCACAGCAGCTGATTAGCCCAAATCCCACGTATGAATGCAGCTGCCTAGGGTTTTGTGCCCTTAGTGTGCATATAAATAGGTAATTGGTCACTTAAGCGCAGTATTAGCCTTAATAGCAACGCAAAAGATCTTGATCCCAAACTTTGGAATCTAGACCTACACATTTTTCTAAGATTTTTCATATTTTTATTTTATTTTTCGGAGCACCTTTCCGGTACGCACTTTTCCATAGCCAGTATCAGTTATGGCATCAGATTACATTATTTTGAGTTGAAACTTGTTTTACAAGTCCTACATAATATTCTAGTAATTATCATGCATTCGTTATATTTTTCCGGGATACTTTTCCGGTACGCATTTATACCGGGTAGCAGAACCGGTATCTGCGCTTTTCTTCCGAAAAGCGACTTTCAGCATTTTTACTCACTCAATATAATTATTTAAGCCCACTAATATTTATTAGGGTCAATTATGGAATTATTTCCTAATTATCATAATTACTTTACTATTTACCTTAATTAGCGGTGCGGGTTCTTACACCAAGCCTGTTACCTGTTATGAATATAATTATCGGCCTGTGACCTGTCTTATTTACAAAAAATAAAAGTCTGCTTTAGCCTGTTAGCCTGTTTAAAACAAATAAGATAACAAAAATTTATCCAAACATAATATACAATGAACAACACTAGTAATTCTATAAATATTCATAAATTCAATGTATATCCAAACAACATAATATAGAACAAAATCATTCAAAAAGTCTATTTAACCAATAAATGAGGCGAAATGTATTGAGGAGAGATAGGACTATTACAAGCATTTTAAAAAATATAAAATAAAAATAAAAATTAATATACTAGGCTAGCCTAGAGGCTCTAAGGGCAAACTTTTCTATTGGAGCCTGAGATTTTTTTATTAAACGAGCTTTTATACAAGTACAAGCCTAATTCTAACAACCAATTTTAGAAATGTAAGCTCGGGTCTTCACGAGCCGAGTAAAAGGCCCTGAAAGGCCCCTGGTTTGTTTAGCACCCCCAGTTCTAATTATAAATTTAAATCAATAAAATTCCAGCAACTTGTTTCTAAATTGGGCTCTAATTTCGACCATCTTCCTATCCGAATTGGGCTTTCTTGTCTTCACAACATTTTTATCCTTGTGAGTTATCTTTAAAACGCAACAAGAACGGAGTCAAACGGACACCTGTGAAGTGAGATATGGTCAAAATACTAAAGTAACATAAAGTTAGAAATTCATGACGAAAATAAATTAAATCCAATAAACAACCAGAAATCTATTTTAACCCAAAAGACCATTATTTTCTTTCCAAATACTCTTAGAATACTAATCAAGAGTGATAAATAAGTGCAATAAAATATTCATTATCAAATTTCCCCACACTTATTTTTTTGCACTCTTGAGCAAAATCAAAACTCGAAACAAACAAAAGTAAAAACTAAAAGATTAACCTATCTTTTTTAAAAATTGTCAAGAATACAAAGTTTGAATATAGATCACAGTACTTCAACAGATCAACAAGGGAAAACAAAAATTCCTTCATCTCAAATTTACAGAACCTGGTAATTTCAAATGATATAGTTGATAATGCACAATGGTCTCTCAGATGCTCTCAATCAATCTCTCAAGTATATGGGTGAAGAGGGAATTTATTTAAAGGAGGAGAGAAGAAATATAGATGAGAGAATTTTAAGAAGAAGAATTGCGATCAAAACATTTCATGTCGTTTATTGATCTTTTCCAGGTTTTTATAGCAAAACAAATAACAACCTAATGGCTTTAATGATTGCCAACTAATCACTAATTGAAGATAAGGATAACGACAAATTGAAGATAAGGATAATTTAAAGATTAATCTTATCTATAACTCACTAACAGACTGATAATTGCATGAAATTATTAAGTAAAAAATAACAGACTCCTAGCTAATAAAGCATTAAACATAATCTTTGAGATGGGCTGGTGGCTTGGTCATTCGTTTGGACCTCCCATTAACTGGGTCTGCTACACTCTCTTGCCCATCAAAAAAGAGATTGTCCTCAAGCTCAAAGTCATCCGTTGTGGGCCTCGTAGTGGGCTATGAACTGACGGCCCAGATCCCACCATCAGCAATTCGATCAACGGTGGATGTTGCAGTCTGGATATGTGATGGATCAGGTTGATGTGGCGCTATGTCATTGATCCGAAATCCATCAAGTGGACGCGGATTGGCTCCCAAGGGATCAGCTGCCTTACTAAGAACGCCTTCCCCATGTGACTCCTTGGGCAGTGTGAGTGAGTGCCCTATTGCAGCTGAGTGTGTGGATGCATTTATGCTTGTTGCAGCTGAGTGTTTGGGGTCATTAATATTCGTTGGACTGTGTAAAGAGCCGTTGCTTACTACCTCATGAATCTGCCTAGCTTTGTCATTTATTTTTGTCTTCTCCAAATGGATTTCCCCTTCCTGAGCTTTTGCCTTTGCTCTTGAGTCACGCAGAGCCTCCTCATCGTTCCAGGTTTCTAGTTCTTCTTCATTTTCCCAAGTGGTAGCCTCTTGTGGCAATTGAGAACATTGTACCAGAAGTTGTTTTCTGGGTTTGCCTTGACGCCAAATTTTTCTGGTGGCCAATATTGCACTTGGTGTGTGTTCTAACTCACTCGGTTCTACCGCGAGCGGAAATGTGGGGTTTGGTTTATCTATTCGATGGTGGAATGGCCGGAGCAGTGAGATGCGGAAAACCGGGTGTAACTTGGCTTCTGGTGGAAGATGTAAACGGTAAGCTACGTTCCCTATCTTCTCTAAAACTGTGTATGGGCCAAAAAATCTCGGTGCTAACTTGTGTGATGATCTTTGTCGCAGGGAAAACCGATGATATGGCTGTAGGCGAAGGAGGGCTAATTCTCCTGGTTTAAAGGTAAAATCTCTCTTTTTTTGTCAGCGTGTGTTTTCATGGCCTGTTTTGCCTTCTTTAAATGCTCACAAAGATTTTTAATTATTTTCATTCTTTGGCCGAGTGTAGAGTCCACAGCCTCCAAGGATGACATGCCCAACGAGTACCGCAAGGAGCATGGAGGTGGTTTGCCATACGTTGCTTCGAATGGGGAAGTTCCTATGCTACGGTTGTAGGCTGTATTGTAGTGATATTCTGCTAAAGGTAGGTACTTTAACCACTCCTTATGTTTTTCAAATGTATAAGCTCTGAGATATTGTTCTAATGTCCTATTGACCCTCTCTGTTTGTCCATCCGTTTGTGGATGGTATGCAGAACTGTAGCGGAGCTGTGTTCCCTAGAGTTGAAATAGTGATTTCCAGAAAGCACTGACAAAAATGGAGTCACGATCACTGATAATGGATTTGGGTTGGCCATGCAACTTGCCTATATTATCCCAGAAAGCTTGGGCGACTTTGGTTGCTGTGTAGGAGCTTGGCAGTGGGATAAAATGAGCACCTTATGTCAATCAATCTACTACAACTAGAATAACAGAACATCCTTGGACTGGTGGCAAATGGGTGATGAAGTCCATTGTTAGTTCTGACCAGATTTCTTTTGGCGTTTCAAGTGGTTGTAGCAAACCATACGGTGAGTGATTTATGGGTTTCACTCTGACATATTTCACAATATTTCACAAACTCCTGAACATCTCTCTTTACTGTCTTCCATGTATAAAATGTGCATGTTGCGCCCGGCAAGTGTACCGATCGCACAGGTAATAAAGTAGTAAGTAAGATCGTCTCCACAGGGATTGTAAAACAATTACTACGATAACCAGTCCTCTTAAGTTAGATGAATCGATTGTTGTTTAACAAATATTGTAACTTAAATTAATTGAAAAGTAAAAGACTTGTTTTTAGATTTTTGTGAGAAAGAATAAAATAAGAATGTGAATGAATGTTTTTGTAAAAGATGTGAGAAAATACTGTAGCCAGGGTACATTCACCAAATGATCCCAATTTTACTCTGGATTGATTCACAATATTTATCGAAATTAATAACGCAGACAAATTATCATCTTTAGAATAATTAGTTAGATCCCAACCCCTTGGTGATCTAACCCTTTAATTCAATTGGAACCCAAATCCCTTAGTGATCCCGCATGAAATTAAGCATTATACAGATAAATCCAACGACTGCGATTTATACAAGTCTATTCCTAGAACATGCATAAATCATCATCTTTATCTCCTTTCAGAATCAGAATTCCAACATTCCAATTGCAAACCCTAATCCCCAGAATATCATCCCCTATTAGGTTGATCAGATCTAACAGAAATAATATCAATACGCACAAGATGAAGATGAAGTATATTAAAATCAACACATAAAGTAATTCAATCCTTCGTACAAATTGTTCACAAATGGATCATGATCCTGACTACAAAAAATAGATCTAGCCAATCAACATCATGATCGCTGATTTGAGATTCAACATAAACTTAAAAATAAAAGAGGAAGAAAAATACAAGAACTGGACGACGAACACGAAGAACGACTTCCTCTCCTCTCCAAGCCGGATCTGCTTTTAGGTTTTTGTGTGTGTCTCCTCAAGGTTGAGTCTCTTATTTATAAGAGACTTTGACCTAATTCTTCAAATTCAAATCTCCAATCTTTCGCGCCTCCTACGCTGGCAGCGCCATTCCCGCGCTGTGGGCGTGGGAGCCTATGCCATTTTTTGTTCCCCCGCGCTGCAAGCGCGGGCCTCACGCTCTCAGCGCGGGGGTTTCTGTCCAATTTATGCTTCTCACGCTGTGAGCGCCATTCCCGCGCTGGCAGCGTGGGCTTTTAGTTTTTCTTTGTCCTTTTTGACTTCATTTTATGCATTTTTCCTGTGAAATCAATACAAAATCAGTATAACACCTGATAATCAGATAGTGGACAATTTTAACAGTTATTCTGCCTTTCTTGCATCAGATTGAGTCACATTCTGTAAGAACCCGCACCGCTAATTAAGGTAATTAGTGAATTAATTATGATAATTAGGAAATGATTCCATAATTGACCTTAATAATTATTAGTGGGCTTAAATAATTATATTGAGTGAGTAAAAATGCTGAAAGTCGCTTTTCGGAAGAAAAGCGCAGATACCGGTTCTGCTACCCGGTATAAATGCATACCGGAGAAGTATCCCGGAAAATTATAACGAATGCATGATAATTACTAGAATATTATGTAGGACTTGTAAAACAAATTTCAAGTCAAAATAATGTAATCTGATGCCAGAACTGATACTGGCTATGGAAAAGCGCGTACCGGAAAGGTGCTCTGAAAAATAAAATAAAAATATGAAAAATCTTAGAAAAATGTGTAGGTCTAGACTCCAAAGTTTGGGATCAAGATTTCTCGCGTAGCTATTAAGGCTAATACTGCGCGGTTAAGTGATTTTGGCTATATATACACCTATTTGGCACAAAACCCTAGGTATCCTATTCTTCTCTACGTGAGGTGGCTGCAACTTTGTCTTCCTTGCTGCCACCCTTTCTCCTTGGCCATTTTGCTTGGGAGAAACCACCAAGTTGCCACCTTTAGCTTAAATTCTTCCTCTTTTACCATGGAAACAATTGGGCGAGTGCATTGTAAGGAGGTTGTGGCCTTGTGTTCTGAGTGTGTTGCTGTTTGAGGGAGAGTTTGGGGCTGAGTTTCCTTCCTTGGTTTGGTTGGGGCCTTGTTCTTGCTTGTGTGGCTTCAAGGAGCTACCTTTAGGCTTGTTGGACCTTGTGGTGTGCCATTTTCGTTCTTCCACAAAGACAGAATCTAGGAGCTTCATAGAGATCTTCATATCTCTGTCCATTTCTTTTTAAGCCTGGGGGTAAGTTACCTCACCATGATCATGAGTTTATCTTGCTTAAAAGTGGTGTCTTTGCATGTAAAGGGTTGAAATGAAATAACCAACACCTAAGTGAACTTGTATATGCTTAAAAACGAATCCTTTAACGTGTACATGTGTTAAAAGTTGAATCTTTGGAGTGGATATTCACGAAATGCAGAAACTGCATTCTGTCGTGAGATATCCGGATATTTGTCGAACAGATATCCGGATATCCATATCCGGATATGGTATCCGGATACTGGTATCCGGATGTGGGATCTGGGTATCCGGATATGGTATATCCGGATATGGTCAGTGTGATATCCGGATATGGCATATCCGGATATGTCCCTTGTAATATCCGGATATCCTGGGATTTCGCAGAACAGTAGCTGTGTTGTGTGAACAGTAGGCTATTGGGGGTTTGTGGACCCTAGATTAGGAAGTTGAACTTCTGTAATTAATGAACTAAGTCAGAATCATGAGATTAAGGGCTTATGGCTTTGTTGGGAGCCTTAAGACGTAAAACGTAAAGGAAGGGCGTAGTCTTTAAGTTGCATGCTTGTGATGCATGATTAATGATATATTATTGGTCCATAACAGATTGTGATACTGCTGTGTTTGGACTTGAGAGTGGTTGGACTCTTGGCTTGGATAGCTAGCTTGCAAGGTAAGCTTTCGTGTCCTCCGTTTAGCCATGTTATGGTTCCACCATGTCCCATGGGGATGTGGTTTATGCATGCTGTGTTATATGCTTTGATGTTTTGGAAATGCTGTTGAGCTATTATATGCAATGTGCTTTTATGATATGCATGTGATGTCCACCTATACGGTAAGCATGAGTATGTAGTACATACAAAATGGTGAGGCTGTGGGTGAGGTGCAAGCGGTGTTCCTTGTACTTATGTGGGTATAGACGTATTCCTGCATTTCTCTGGCCAGTAGATTTTATAAACATACATGGCATGAATATCTGTTGCACTGCATAGTTTTAGAACTTGTATTGTAAATACTGTTTTTGAACTTATATTACACATGTAAGTGAGCTTGGGGTGGAAGATCCTTGAGGACCCCTTGCCTTACTGAGATTTCTTGTTTAGAGATCTCACCCCACATTTGAGGACCCTTATTTCAGGATCAGGTAATGTTGAGGGCTCAGGTGGCAGGAGGCCAGAGCTGAGTTGATATATTATGACATGCTGACATGTTGGATGTTGACTGCTGTTATGCTTTCCCGCTTTGATTATGATATTATGCTGAGACTGTTATTGGGCATTGTTGCCTTATTTGGTGAGCATGGGGTTTGTCCATGCCACACAGACTTGTTATTGTCTTTTGAGTTAAAGTTGTATTAAAGCATCAGGATTTTTGGTCCAGGCTATGTGTTGTAGTCCTGTGGCTTTAGATACTCACTTTATATTTATTTATGAGGTATTCAGTTAGTTGTCTTGCAATTTACATACAGGCAGTATTTTATGATATTGATTAAGTAATCAAGTTGGCTAAGATTAATGACGTCATAATTGAATTAAAGAAAAAGTTATTCCACATTTTAATTAAGCGTGGCTTAATACAATAGTATGTTAACAATCCGGGTTAACACGGGCTGTTACATTTTATGGTATCAGAGCATTTTCTAGGGAAAAGCCTGTATGTATTGCAATAACTTAGGATGTTTCGTTGCGTGTCTACTTTGTGTTCTCTCTGATTGGTGTGTATTATGGTAATGCATATGTGACCACAGAGCGTGGGCCTGATCAACTCATTCTTTGTGTAACTTGTGTAGAGTCATGGTGCCACCGAGGAGGAACCCTAGTACGAGCGAGGATCAACCGGATCCTATCCTGGCTGCATTAGCTGAGATGCAGGCGGCCCGACTAGCCGTCCAGGAGGCCACAAGGTTGGCAAACCAGGCGATGCTGGACGCTATCAGAGATTCAAACAGGCGAGCCACTACTGAGGTTCTGGAGGAGAACCGGATGGCCAACATAACTATGATGAGGGTCATGTTGGAGGAGTTGAGGGCTAGTCCTGCTGCTGGCCAGTGTCCTCCACCACCTCCACCACCGCCACCGCCTCCACCTCCACCTAGTCAACAGGAGGACACCCAGAGTCAGATGGGTGAGGGTAGTCATTTGACGGGGGCTTTGCAAACCATTCCCGTATTTGCTGAGGATCGTGACGAGATCGACCGCCGGCTGAATGCTTTCCGCAAGCACAAGCCACCTTCTTTTGACAGATCTTATGATCCCATTGCTGCTGCCAGATGGTTACAGGCGTTGGACAAGATCTTCCGGATCATGCAGTGTACCGACCCGCAGAAGCTGATGTTTGCCACTTACATGCTGGAGGGCGAGGCCCATGAGTGGTGGACCAACATTTCTCTCATCTACGAGAAGCAGGGTCGTGTGATAACGTGGCCGTTCTTTGAGGAGTGTTTTCTGGGTCCGTATTTTCCGTATGATGCACAGGAGAGGATGCAAGGGGAGTTTGACCGTTTGGTTCAGGGCTCATTGTCAGTTGACGAGTACCTGGCCAAGTTTAACGAGCTGGTGAAGTTTTCACACTTCAGGATGGCGAGGCCTACTCCTACATTCTTGGCTGCTAAGTTCCGCAGGGGACTTAGTGAGGATATTGCTGGTTACTTAGCTGGGTCTGCTTCCAGAGATTTTGGGACACTGGTTCAGCAGTGTCGTGATATTGAGGACTTCTACAACACGAGTAAGGCCAAGAAGGCCAAGACGGATGAAACGACGACGACGACGACGAAGGTAGCTGGTAGTTCCACTTCTTGGCGAGATAGTTGGCGGCTAAGCAAGCGCCGAATCAGTTTAAGAAGACTCCTACTCAGGGGAACACAGCGAGACCTCTTGCTCCCAGATGCTCGGGATGTGGGAAGTCACACTTTGGGCCATGTGCTACGGGTCAGCTGATATGCTTCCAGTGTGGCAAGGAGGGCCACTATTCTAGAGATTGCCCGACGGCGAGAGTTGTTGCAGTGCAGGCTGTGCCATTGCAGATGGTTCCTACTAGGGCACCAGCAGTGCCACTTACTACGGGGCGAGTGTACACACTTGATCGTCAGCAGTCGGACAGAGCTCCGAACCTGGTCAGAGGTACTGTTACCATTGGTGGTTCAGCTGTTGATATGCTTTTTGATTCCGGGGCAACGCACTCTTTTGTTGCTACCCCTATTGCTGTGGGGCTTGAGTTGCCCAGTGATGTGCTTTCTCCACCGATGCGGGTGACCACCGCCACCAGAGAAAAATGTTTGGCCTCCACTGTCCATCGCGATGTAGCGTTTCAGTGGGATGGCCGTGATTTCTCGGTAGATCTGATAGGATTGCCGATGGCCAACTTGGAGATTATTCTGGGCATGGATTGGTTATCCAGAAACTGTGCATTGATTGATTGCTGTGCCAAGAAAGTGGTGATGTCTCCTGGTGGGTCCACAGCAAGTTCCTCACCATACAATTCAGTCCTGCAGGCGAGGAGGGCCTTGAGAGCAGGGGTATTTGGCTTTGTTATGTTGGGAGGTTTGGTGAGTGGGACACAGGAGGATCTCACTGGCATTCCTGTGGTGAGGGAATTCCTCGAGGTGTTTCCCGAGGAGATTCCTGAGTTTCCACCGCAGAGGGAGATAGAGTTCTCCATAGTTCTATTGCCTGGTGTGGGGCCTATCTCATTGGCTCCATACCGGATGTCGCCACCGGAGCTGGCTGAGCTGAAGAAGCATATTGAGGAGCTTTCAGCGAAAGATTTCATTCGGCCGAGTGTGTCTCCTTGGGGAGCACCGGTTATTTTTGTGAAAAAGAAAGATGGGACCATGCGGTTGTGCACCGACTACAGACAGTTGAACAAGGTGACAATCAAGAACAAGTATCCCCTTCCACACATTGATGATTTGCTGGATCAGCTCAGGGGTGCTTGCGTATATTCCAAGATTGATCTCCAGTCCGGTTACCATCAGATACGGGTAAAGCCGGAGGATGTCCCAAAGACAGTGTTTCGCTCGAGGTACGGGCATTATGAGTATTTGGTGATCCCGTTTGGACTCACCAATGCACCCGCAGTGTTCATGGACTACATGAACAGGATCTTCCAGCCATACCTGGATCAGTTCGTGATCGTCTTCATTGACGACATCTTGATCTACTCCAAGACAGAGGAGGAGCATGTTGAGCACTTGAAGATTGTTTTACAAGTGTTGAAAGAGAAAAAGCTATATGCAAAGCCGTCAAAATGTGAGTTTTGGCTCAAGGCGGTGAAATTTCTGGGTCATGTGATTTCCGCTGATGGAGTTGCAGTTGATCCTAACAAGATTGAGGCCGTGATGGATTGGGAGAGGCCCAAGACGGTTACAGAAGTGAGAAGCTTCTTGGGTTTGGCTGGGTACTACAGGAGGTTCATAGAGGGATTCTCTAAGATGGTGCTACCAATGACTCGCCTTACCCGAAAGGAGACTCCATTCGTGTGGACACATGAGTGTGAGGTGTGCTTCCAGGAGTTGAAGGAGAGACTGACTACTGCTCCTGTGTTATTCCTTCCTGATCCTGCGGAGTAGTTTGAGCTTTACTGTGATGCCTCTGGTAAGGGGCTAGGCTGTGTGTTGATGCAGAAAGGGAAAGCTGTTGCTTATGCTTCAAGACAGTTAAAACCTCATGAGGAGAACTACCCGACTCACGACTTGGAGTTGGCAGCTATTGTATTTGCTTTCAAGATTTGGAGGCATTACCTGTTTGGCATGAAGTTTGCTGTATTCAGTGACCACAAAAGTATGAAATATCTGTTTGACCAGAAGGAGTTGAACAAGAGACAGCGGAGATGGATGGAGTTCTTGAAGGACTACGACTTTGAGTTGAGGTATCATCCTGGCAAGGCCAATGTGGTAGCCGATGCTTTAAGTCGGAAATCCGTGAGCTTATCCATCTTGATGATGAGCGACTACGAGGTGATTGAATAGTTCAGAGACTTGAGAGTGAACTCCTTGTTTGGGGGCGCACTACTCGAGATGGAAACAACAGAAGTGATTAATGAGCTGATGGAAAAGATTAAAGAGGCGCAAGTGCAAAGAGAGTGCCTTGATTATGTGAAGAACCAGGACGGTGTGTCTTGGAATGAGGATGGCTTGCTGTTGTTCCAGAAGAGGGTTGTAATCCCTCGAGGGCCATTGACTGAGGAGGTTATGGCAGAGGCTCATAAGGGCCAGTTTACTATCCACCCTGGTGCTACAAAAATGTACCACGACTTAAAGAGAAATTTTTGGTGGCCGGGCATGAAGAAGGACATAGCGGTCTACGTGTCCAAGTGTCTTATATGTCAGAAGGTGAAGATTGAGCACCAGAAACTGTCTGGTAAACTTCAACCTCTTGAGATTCCACAGTGGAAGTGGGAAAGTATTTCCATGGATTTCGTGGTGGGATTGCCTAGGACTCAGGCTGGTTGTGACTCTATCTGGGTCATTGTGGACAGATTGACCAAGTCTGCCCATTTTCTTCCAGTGAAGGTGAGCTTCACTACAGAGCAGTTGGCCAAGTTATATGTCCGCGAGATTGTGAGGCTTCACGGGGTGCCCGAGAGTATCATCAGTGATAGGGACCCGAAGTTCACATCTCGGTTCTGGGAGGCGCTGCAGGATGCTTTTGGTACACAGCTGAGATTGAGTACCGCCTATCACCCTCAGACTGACGGACAGACTGAGCGGACCATCCAGACATTGGAGGACATGTTGAGAGCTTGCACGTTGGAGCAGGGTTCAGCATGGGATAGGTACCTTCCGTTGGTAGAATTCTCGTACAACAACAGTTTTCATGCTAGTCTGGGCATGGCACCCTACGAGGCGCTGTATGGTAGGAGGTGTCGGACTCCTACTTGCTGGTCCGAGGTTGGAGATAAAGAGCTATTTGGCTTGGACTTTGTCCAAGATACTACCCAGCAGATCCAGATGATCAGGGAAAAGTTGAAGCAGGCGCAGAATCGCCAGAAGAGCTACTATGATGTCAAGCATCGTCCACTGGAGTTCAGTGAGGGTGAACACGTGTTTGTTAGACTTTCACCTGTCACCGGTGTTGGACGGGCACTCGAAGTGAGGATGTTGAGCCCGCGATTTATTGGGCCCTACCAGATCTTTGGTAGAGTAGGACCTGTTGCCTATCGGCTTGCCTTACCTCTGAACCTAGCCAACATCCACGACGTGTTTCACGTGTCTCAGCTTCGGAGGTACATAGCAGATCCTTCGCACGTGGTGCAACCAGATGATGTGGAGGTTCGGGAGAACCTAAAGACTCCCGTCGGACCACTCAAGATTCTCGATCGAGGCAAGAAGCAACTTAGAAGCAAGACTATTCCGATGGTCAAGGTGTAGTGGACTGGGCGTAGTCCCGAGGAGTGCACGTGGGAGCGAGAGGATGAGCTTCTTCGGCAGTATCCCCACTTTCGAGACAGGTATGTTTCTGATTTTGAGGACAAAATCTTTAAAAAGGCGGGGTGAATGTAAGAACCCGCACCGCTAATTAAGGTAATTAGTGAATTAATTATGATAATTAGGAAATGATTCCATAATTGACCTTAATAATTAGTAGTGGGCTTAAATAATTATATTGAGTGAGTAAAAATTCTGAAAGTCGCTTTTCGGAAGAAAAGTGCAGATACCGGTTCTGCTACCCGGTATAAATGCGTACCGGAAAAGTATCCCGAAAAATTATAACGAATGCATGATAATTACTAGAATATTATGTAGGACTTGTAAAACAAGTTTCAAGTCAAAATAATGTAATCTGATGCCAGAACTGATACTGGCTATGGAAAAGCGCGTACCGGAAAGGTGCTCCGAAAAATAAAATAAAAATATGACAAATCTTAGAAAAATGTGTAGGTCTAGATTCCAAAGTTTGGGATCAAGATTTTTCGCGTAGCTATTAAGGCTAATACTGCGCGGTTAAGTGATTTTAGCTATATATACACCTATT